>JARHVA010005484.1:975000-1192806 GCA_037957365.1 Torreya grandis
GTCTAACACTAGGGTTTTCATACTCAAAAACCTCCTTAGCTTCTTAGAAATCATTCATAAAGTTATGCCCCTTAAATTATAAACTAATGCTTAGAAAATATTCTTTGATACCTTCCCAAATACTTTAAAGAGATCAACTTCTCATACAAACATTGTACGTGCCAAGAAGCATTATAAACTTCCTCTCAAGCTCCTTACACTCATTTCTAGCACCCTTTGAATCTATAATGAAATTACTTCAAGAATAAATTATAATAGCATAATTAGATTGAAATATGACTGAAATATATCCAAACATATGATAATAGATAAGCCACTTTGAGGGGGCAACCTCCACAAGCTTCAATAAGAGTAGAATTCATAATATGATGATAAATAATTACCCACTTCCTCCTATATATAGTCTATCTAGGCCATGGTTACTCCATAGGCTGACTTACTAATCAAAAGAAAGCATAAATAAATGTAATATAACATTAAAGAGGGATAAGTAAGCCACAAGTCAACTAATACTATCCTCATACATGTGATAGGTTAGGGGCATAGCATGCCCTTCCCCTTCAAACCAACATTGTCCTCCATTGAACAACTCTAGATGTTGTAGAAAATCTTCACCTTCCCAAGTTGCATTTCACTGCTCTATTTTTTCCACTTGATCAAATATTCCCTTATCTCTCTGGTTCTCAACCTCTTAGTACGTGTTTGGAGGATCTTCTATGGTTCCAAAAGGACTCATCCTTCTTCATCTAGTTCTGGGAGCTCTGTCTGGCTGAAAATTTTTGTCCAATGACCTTCTTCAAACAGGAAACATGAAATAATAGGTGTATGTGAGATGAATGAGGTAACTGAGCTTGTAAGCCACACTTCCAACTTTTTGTAGAACTTGATAAGGGCCATAATACTTAGGAGCAAGTTTGTTGTCATTTTTCTATTGCTTCAAGGACATCTACTTGTAAGGCTGAAAATGAATAAAAACCCAGTCACCCACCTCAAAATTTTCCTCACTACGGTGTTGATCTGCTTGTTTCTTCATTCTATTTTGTGCCAAGGCCAAATTCTCTTTCAAACTAGCCAAAACCTCTTGTTGATGTTGAATGTGCTCTTCCACATCTCGAACCTTGGTGTGAGCCTTTAATGAAGAAGTAAAGGAAGGTGGATGGTAACCATATAGTGCTAAAAATGGAGACATTTTAGAAGAGGTATGGAAAGATGTGTTATACCACCATTCTACAAGTGGTAGCCATTTAACCCAATGTTCTCATTTATCTAATACAAAACAACAGAGATACCCCTCTAAACATTTGTTAACCACTTAAGTTTGTCCATCAAATTTGGGGTGGTAAGATGAGCTATGAGATAGCTGAGTACCCAAACAAGAAAATAGTTCAATCCAAAAATTACTAGTGAAAATAGGATCATGATCACTTACAATTGTTTTTTGGGTTCCATGTAATTTGAGAACTGCTTCCATAAAAATGGCTGCTACTGTACTTGCTAAAAATGGGTGTGAGAGCACAAAAATGGGAATATTTTGTAAGCCTATCCACAAGTACTAAGATAACATTCTTGCCTTCAGAACAAGGTAACCCAGTGATAAAATCCATGGAAACCTCCTGCCACCTTTGACTAGGAATTGCTAATGGTTGTAACAGACCTTGGGTCTTAACTGTTTCACCTTTATTCTATTGGCATATCAAGTATTCTTCCACAAAATTTTGTACATCTCCCTTGACTCCTCAAAATAATTATTTCTTAATTCTATGATAAGTTTTCAAGAACCTTGAGTATCCCTTAATTGGAGATCCATGCAACTCTACAAGAATCTTATGTTTAAGCTCTGAATTTTTGCACAAGTATAATCTACCCTTATACCATAGGACATTACCTTTCCATTCAAATTTGTCAAAGGTTAAATTACCTTGCTAGAGATTCTAAATTAAAACCTGTGTATCCTTGTCTTGCTCCCATTCTAACCTAGCTTCATCCACCCAATCTACTTGCAACATGCACATTGCACAAAGTAATGCTTCTATGGATGCATCCCATTTGGATAGTGCATCTGCTACTACATTATCTTTACCCTTCTTGTAGATGATTCCAAAATCATAACCCAACATTTTGGTTACCCATTTTTGTTGTTCCTCAGATGATAATCTTTGCTCCAAAAAGTATTTGAGACTATCATGATCCATTTTCACCTTAAAGTGTCTACCCATCAGATAAGGCCTCCATTGTTTAACTGCATGAAAAATAGCCATCATTTCTTTCTCATAGATAGGTTTTTATAGATTCTTACCTTTGAATTAATGACTTTCAAATGTAATGGGTCTTCCTTCCTACATTAGTACTGCCCCCAATCTAGACCCAGAAGCATCACATTCAACAGTGAATGTCTATGAGAAGTCTGGAGTACCCAAAATTAGAGAGGTGCACATAGTTACTTTTAGTTTCTCAAATGCTTTGGTGGAATCATCATTCCAATGTAAACCATCCTTATTTATAAATGTAGTGAGTGGAGCTGTTATGCTTCCATAGCCTTTCACAAATCTTCTATAGTAACCTATTAGTCCAAGGAACCCTTGAAGGTTTTTGAGAGTTTTTGGCATGGGCCATTCCATTATTGCTTTGATCTTCTGGGGATCAACTTTGACACCTTCATGGGAAAAAATGCGACCAAGGTACTCTACCTCCTATACTCCAAAATCACATTTAGATGGCTTTGCATAAAGTTGGTGCTTCTCCAAAACTATCAACACCTATTTCACATGTTGCAGATGTGATTCCCATGTCTGACTATAAATCAATATGTCATCAAAGAAAACTAGCACAAACTTCCTTAAAAAAGGCCTAAAAATAGTGTTCATTAAGCTCTGAAAAGTAGATGGTGCATTTTTAAGACCAAAGGGCATTACCAAAAACTCATAATGGCTTTCATGTGTTCTAAAAGCAATTTTATGAACATCTTCATCCTTGATTCTAATTTGATGGTACCCCACGCGAAGATCCAATTTTGTGAAATAATTAGCACCATGCAACTCATCAATTACTGGAATAGGAAACTTATCTTTGATGGTGTACTTATTGAGTTATCTATAATCTGGGCACATCCTCCATGTGTCATCCTTCTTTTGCACCATGACCACTAGTGATGAATATGCACTTTGGCTATGCTTGATGATCCTTGCCTCCAGCATCTCATGGACTAACTTTTCAATTTCATTATTTTATGCATATGGATATCTATATGGTCTGATATTTGGTGGTTGAGTACCTAGAATTAGTTGAATGGCATGATCATGTTCTCTTTTTGGTGGTAGTCCTTTTGGAATGGCCCCAAAAATAGATGAGTGGTCCTCAAGAATTATCTGTAGATTAGGATGTATAGATGCCTGTGTGGGTTGAACTTCTATGGAGCATAATCATGAAATAATTCCCTCTATCCCATTTTTTATCATCTTGGTCATATGATGTGAACTAATCACTTGTGGAGATTTTGCATGTAATCCACATAGTTCAATTTTCTTACCTTCAGAATGAAAGCACATGAATAGTTCTTGGAAGTTCATCTCAATGGTACCTAAGGTTGTGAGCCATTAGACTCCCAAAAAAATGTCTATTTTACCCATGGGAATAGAAAACATAGAAGAGTCGAGATTGTACCCACCCATAGTAAGCTTAATACTATGTCATTTGCCTAAACAATTAATTGTGCCACCATCTGCAATCATGACCTGCAATTCTAGTGCTGGGTAGATGAAACAATTCAATCAAGTGGCCAACTTATGGTTTATAAAGCTATGTGTGCTCCCTAAATCAATCAACACTATCACTTTCTTTTTCTTGAGGAAACCCACCACCTTAAGAGTTTATGGAGTGCTAATACCTACAAGTGCATGACAAGAGATTGTAGGTTGTGAATCTTCAGGTGCCTCTATATCTTATTCATCATCATTGGAGGCATCATCTACTTCTTCATCTTCATTTGGTCCCTCAATGTAGAATAACTTCTTCTCATCACATCTATGTCCTTTACTCCACTTCTTGTCACAACCGAAACATAATCCTTTTACATGCTTCTCTTCAATTTGTTGAGGGATCAATCTAGTAAGTGGAGGAAATGTTGGTGATGATATGTTACAATATTTGAAGTGAGTGAATGGTTGTTTCTTATTGGCTATGAAATTTTCCTCAGCTCTATGTGCCATTATAATAGAATCAGAAATCTTAAGTGGATTAAACATGTGTACCTCATGTTGAATGTGGTCCTTAAGTCCACCCAAAAATAGGTCATTCAAGTTTGCTTTAGAAATTGTCTCCACACGTAAGGATGGGTTCTAAAAATGATGAATATAATCCTTGGAAAAGTCAATTTGTCACAATTTTGCTAGTTGGTTAAAGTAATTCTCTATCACACTATTACCATAGTGTAATTACAACTCCTCTGTAAAAATTGACCAGGTGACATTGAGAGTCATCTTTTTCTTTTGAGCACACAACCATCTATACCAAATGAATTGATTAGGTTCAAGATATAAGGATGCCATGGTAACCTTCTATTTACATAGAATTTGATGTAGGTCAAAAAAATTCTCCATTTGGTTGATCCAATTGAGTGGACCTTTTCCATCAAATTTGTGCATATCCACCTTTGGTAATAGGTTCCTTTGTGGCCATGGAGTTAGATTTGAAGTAGACTAGTTAGGAGAACCACCCTAGTGGGGTTGTGCAATAAAATTTATCTTGATGATTTGACTAGTTAATTTTAAAATCCATCATGATATCTCCCAAACTATCTTGTATGGATTGCATATTAGATTGTATGCCTTGCACCTCACTCTGAATGACTTGCACACTATAGTCAAGCTAGCTCACTTTGTGATATATGTCAGAGAACCTTAGTACAAAGGGTCTAGTACATCCCCCTTTTGCCTCCATCTCTTTATTTTTAGGAGTTTTACCTAGAGTTTCAGCACCCTTTCCTCGGCACTGAGTTTGTGGACTTGCCATAAAAGGGTTTTACGATGTTGACCCTTATTGGCACTTTTGACCCAACTTGTACCAAGTGATTTTGGAATTATTTAGGCCTCAACTCAAAATATACAAATAACATACCATATCCAAATTTTTATAATATTTCCAAAAATGTAAATAACTTATAAAAATTGTTTGAATTATGCACTATAGAGCAATTTTATGAAAAACCATAAAATAGAGATAAATTTTGTAAAAAAGATCAAAATGAGCTGAAATTTTAATGGAAGCTTAATTTGATTATTTCTCACCTCCAACAAAAAAAATTCGTATAAATTCACAACCTTTTTTATATATCACAAAATTTAAAAATTTAGTGTTTTGCCCACAAGATTGCCCAAATCGCAGCTCTGATACCACTTGTAATGAAATTAATTCAAGAATAAAGTATAATATAATAATTATATCCAAATATGACTGAAATATATCCAAATATATGATAATAGATAAGCCACTTCGAGGGGGAAACCTCCACAAGCTTCAATAAGAGCAAAATTCACAATATGATGATAAATAATTACCCACTACCTCCTATATATAGTCTATCTAGGCAATGGTTACTCCATAGGCCAACATAATAATCAAAATAAAGCATGGATAAATGTAATACAACATCAAATAGGGATAAGTAAGCCACAAGTCAGCTAATACTATCCTCATACATGTGATAGGTTAGGGGCATAACAGAATCTTTTAAACCAACTTTCTAAATTTATATCTCAATATCTAACCTCAAACCTTATAAAATTTATTAAAAAATATTTATTTACCATATCTCATGTAAAACAATCTTTACCAACCTATAAACACCCTTTGACCCTTCACAAGGCCTCAAAAACCCACCTAGGCTAACTAGGCCAATGGACAAATTGTCTTGCAGACCACTAACCACCTCTTAAAAACTATCTAATTGACCTCTTAGCACCCTATACATGTATGAAATTCATATACCAAGTATAGATATCCTCATAATGATATATCTCTCAAGGTACTCAAAACCCCATAGGCAACCACACATGGTCAAGCCCACAAGGCATAGGATGACTTTCACTCCACCTGAAGACCACCTAGAAGGATTCCAATTAATCTCTCAACCACATGGACATACCATGTACTCTTTCTCCATGATTCATGATTCCATAGAACTAACTACTCCCATAATCTTTCACTAACAACCAAGATTGATCTAAGCACTAAGATCATGCATATTAGACCAAGAGCACGCTCATGCCACTTTATCATCACCAATGAAAATTGACATAAATTTCAAAACATCACTACCACCAATCTCCCAACATAATATTATTACCTCTATCTAATATCCATCAGATAATATATACTCATTTAGCATAGTTCTATCCATCTCTTGAACTATCATATTCTTCCTTTCCACTAACCCATTCTGCCGAGGTGTTCTAACTACTAAAAATTATCTCTTTATTCCATGAACCTCAAAAAATTCATCAAACTCATTAGACCAAAACAATCCTCCTCTATCAAATCTTAGAAACTTGATCTTCACATTCTTCTCATTCTCAACATAAGCCTTGAATTCCTTGAACTTGTTAAGAGCTTTCAATTTTTCTTTGAAAAATTCAAAATAAGTCATTCTTGTATAATCATATATGAGTAATATGAAGTATTTATCTCCTTTAATTCTTTGAATTCTTGTAGGCCCACATAAATCAATGTGTATTAGATATAAGGGTATTGTAGTAGATTACTTCTTAGAATTGAACCTTATTCTAGTCTACTTACCATGTTGACATACCTTTAAAATTATTTTTTTAGGTTTGATGATCCATAGCATGAGTTTTATGATTCAACACTTGTCCTTTATGAACCAATGCTAAGAAGTCTATTGCCTTTTTTTCCTTGCTCATCCTAATACCCTATAGGTTTCCTCTTTGTTTTAGTTGGTTTGTATAAACCAAATGTTTTACATGATTTTGGAGAGTGTTAACATTATTGTCTCATGGTTTCCATCCCTAGTTACATGTGTGGAAGTGAATTTAAGGGCACAAGTACCTCAATTTGCTAGTTGATGCTTCAATGACTAGTTGCATATAGGTTTCACCAACTACAGAGGGTTTTGGTTCCTATAGTTTTTAAAATTAAGGTGACTTGTTGTATTTCATGCATCTCATGTCATGGTAAACACCCCTCCTTGAAAATCTTAGTCCCAAATGTGTTTCATATAAATTACCATCAAGAAGCACATATGTGCAGTCAGTTTTCATGAATGTGCACCTATAATGAGGAGAAAAGAGTCTTTCACAATAATGATGATCAAACATGAAGGTTTAAAAGTGAAAATAAGTATCAATGTGTGAGATATCAATTTTTATCTATTATAGTGGCTTAGGATAGGTTTTGTTAATTATTTACACTTTGCCTTCATTATTTTATATACTATATGTGCACCCATGAGTTTTTACAAAGGTTTAAGTGAATTGGAGTATAGATGTTTGAAATTAGTTCAAACCTTCATTGAGGTCTTAAAAATAATGAAGGTGTCATGGTGATCATAGTATATTCACAAGGTATAAAATAGTCTTGAATCTATGCTCTTAAGTCAAGAAGGTGGCTTCAAGGACACATTACCTTAAAATATCCAAAATAGGGACTCTACCCTACTCTTGCCCCTCTCATGGTGGCTTAACTTGAAGTATAAATTGGTCAAGTGTGTTCCATAATGAATTTAAAATATAGGAATGAGGCCTTGAAAAAATAGGATGAGTGTTTGGTCCCAAGAGGTGATGTAGATGAGGATTCTATTTCATGCATTCTTTCACTATAGAATGTCAATGTTATCTACAACATTTTGAGTCCAAATGGATTTATAATGATATGAGACCTAATGGAGGTATATCATACATACAACTAAATTATTTTGTATTGATTTGTTACTAGTGGGTCAAATAACATTTAAAATATTTGAAGTATAGGTTCTACACTCATATTACCATCCCATTGAGGATCTTTTTGTCTTCAAAATAAGCATCTATAGTTGACTATAAAATGATGGTATAGTTTACATTAAGAGATTTAACTATTGGTTTGGATTTAAGCCTGATATGAGTGTGTTAAAATATTAAGGTGAGTTAAAATACCTCTAATAAAGCTTAATCATGAAGTATATTGTGTATAATAACCTATAGGGGTCCCCTTTTTCTCTTAGAAGGACACCTATAGGTTGACTAGGGACTAATAGTATATTAGAAGCTAACAGTCTGAATGTTATTTTAGCCCTAGGCCTAATATGAATATGATTGATTAGGATATGATATCATAGAACCTAATAATAACATAATGCATTTAAAACTAGGGATAAATCATGAAATAGACACCTATAGGTATGTCTCTTTCCTAAGTCAGTACACAGTTTGCTATGATATACTTGACTAGGCCTAGTCAAGGAAAAAGAGATGGATTGAAGAGGCTAGCATAGATGATGATGAGTTATGATCTTATAATTACTTAACTATGGTGATTTAGACCTCATGAAATTCTCAATATAGGGATACAAGATTAAATTGGGTTTTAAGAGTACAACCTACAATCATGACCCAAAGTCTTTACATAGTCACTATTACATAAAGTCTACCTTGGATTTTGTGATGTTTGGTGGTGTTAGGAATGTGATCCAAACCTAATATTTTATAAATAGGGTCCCAAAGACGTATTTTAGTATGTAATATTATCAAAATGGCTAAGCAGATAGGGGAGATGCCCTTTTTCTATCTTAGATAGAGGGCACTCCTAGAGAAGTAAGACTGTAGGTTGGGTGAGTGGATGGTGATAATATGTGCTAGGAAATATTAAGCCTAATGGAAGATGATGTTCAAAGTTGTAATAAACATTAATAAGCACATAGTAACCCTTATAATTTTTATAAATCACTCAAAGGTGGATATGAGTAATAAAGCATAGACTAAGCCTACTAAGCCTAGATTAGGCCTAAAGCTTGAAAGGGGTCTCAATACCACTTTTAGGGTCAATTAAACCTTAAAAAAAAATTATCACCTACAAGGGGAGGCATAAGATGAATTAGAGCCATTAAATTATAATGGGATCATAGAGGTTGGTCAAACTTGACCTTTCTCACCTCAGGGGTACCTAGTCTTCACTCCTAAACTTGAGAGGCCATCATTAGATACTCACACTAGTACAAACACTTAACATATAATCCCAAAGGGTTAGGATACGTTGAATAATATCCCTAACATTATTATAGTGGAATTTATCTGAGGTTTCAACATCAAGATTTTATGAACAATCCTTAAGAGTCAAAACCACCTAAAACCCTTACTTCTAACCTTATTAGAAATAAATGGTTGTAAATTCATCTATGAGGGATAGTTTTGTCTAGGAAGTGTTTTTACCTATAGATAACTCCCTCAGTATCCTTCCCATTAGATTGGTTTATACCCTAATTTTATGGACATGGTATAAAATATGTTTTTAATATATTTTTATGGTTTTTGTGGTCATATAAAATGTGAAATTGGATGACTTAAGAATGGTTAATGACAACCAATATATAGTTCTTCCTACTTTATTACACAACCCTTCTAAGCTATTCTTTCACTGATTCCCAATCATCCACAGCCTTATGGAATTAACCCTTATAGACTTATGTAGCTATTTTAGGCCTAGATCTATCCCACTGGGTATCATTACCTTTGGACAATAGTGCCCAACTTGGACAGGAGCACTAAAACCCAAGTTGTCTTGATTTTGGTGTTGTTGTCCAAGTGCAAATTGATCTTAATGGTTAGATTCTTTTATATCTATATCTTTTTTCTTGTTGGCCTAACATGAATTAATTTAACCCATGATCATTAATTTCCCTATAAAAGGCCATTCAAATTCCATTTAGAAGGGTTGGCACTCATTGATAGAAAAGAAGCAAGAATACAAGAAAGTACAATCAAGCACTCTTCCCTATTCTTTACATACAACCGTCCAAGATCATTTCAATCTTATTCAAACCTTTTCACTAGTCCTTAACCATTCGAAGCACATCTAGTTTTACATCTAATTACATTTATCATACACAATTACACCAAGTAATTCAATAGGAGAACTACATTAACTTGATCCCTCCTCAGAGTATTGGTATGTAAGCAACGTGCCCACACACAGGGTGTGATGTGCATCTATCATATACTTTACACACTAACACCTTATCTATCTTTTCCAATTTTCTATTCAAGTTTAAACATAAAGAGCTCCTAGGATTTTAAGATTAAAAATATACACATAGTAAGATCCATAGTATTTTAAGCTTTGATATTTCATTAACAAGGTAACACAAGCCTGTTGAATAAAACCCAAAAATCTTAGACCGCCTAGACAACAACACTAAAAAGGACTAAAATGCCAAAAAGTAAGGTATCCCACTTTAAATTCCCTTGTCCAATCCAAAAATGAACCTTAATATCAAGTTTTTGATAGCTTCCTAGTCTTGATCCTCTAGTATCAGACCCTGTCTCAATCTAGATCATTCAAAATAAGCTAATTTAAATTTATCCTATGTATTACTATATTTAGAAAAGGCAAAAATATAAATCTATTTACACAAATTAGTAAACAATTCTTGTGTACTATTTATTTATTTACTTTGATCAAACCTATTTATTTAACTAGGAATAAAACCCCATTATTTTGAAAATAATAAAACATTTGGTGGACTTGACTTACTTCAAATTTTGCAAAAAAACCCTATAAACTGTAGCGATAATTATTTTTGATTTTTTGGAATAATTTCATAATTTTTATTGAATTCAAAAGTTATAAATCTACAATTTAATTGTAAAAATATCACACATTTCGTTAATATCCTATTTTGCACATATTAGGTCCTCCTTGAATACAAACACATTTCAAACACTAGGAAAGATATATTGATAATTCTAGAATTATTCTCTAATTTTGACTAAATTTTTCAAGCAAAATTCTACAAGTTGTCTCTAAATTTTTTAAATTATTACATTAATTTTAAAAAATTCATTCAAAATCTCTAGATTACATTAACTAAACTCCCAAGTTACTTTCTAGTACTTTTCAAATCATTTTCTAAATTTTTATTTGCATATCAAACTCAAAAAATTAATTTCAAAATAAAAAATTCCTATTATTTTTCATAAATATTTATGAAAAATACTTAGTTTAATATACTAACACTTATTTGATTTTTAAGGTATCACTTTACTTTTTTGGCAGCTTAGTATCCTTTTTATGCAAATTTCAATTAACTATTTTTTGGACTTTACATTTTGTATATTCAGTACTTTCCCTTTCTAGCACATTTCCTATTAAAACTTATTGTAAAATATTCAAACACATTTCAAATTATTTCCCTACTTTAGCAATGGCTCGATATACTAATTTTGATGAAACTGATAAAAGATAACTTCAATAACTCTTAACTAAACATATGGATATGCAAGATGATATGACTTAGAATTCTAAAAGAATAAAAACAAAAAGTAACCAATGGGAAATCTTCTCAAACAAAAGAAAAATTAGTTACAAATGACACTACAGGGGCAACTATGTCTCAATAACCCCCTACAACAGCCCAACCTTCTTCTATGCCATTAGATAAATCTATTACATCCCTATCTCTTGATGTATTAGCCCTTGTGTAAGAGATAAGATCTCTTTAATCCAAGGTGAAACATCTTAAGCAAGGTGTCTCTAGATCTACACAGACATTAGATTATTTTGCTTTATTGCATACACCATTGGCACATCACATTGCTTCTACATCCTTATCATTAGGTTTTGTTCAACCCAATCTCACTCTATATGATGGTAAGGGTGATCCATAGACACATTTGAGAGCTTTTCATGTAGCACATTTGGATTATGTACCCAATGGTTGGATACTTACCAAGATATTTCCATAGAGTCTAAAGGATTATGCTTTACAATGGTTTTATAGTCTACTGAATCATTTGATCACAACATTAAATCCTTTAGTAGACATGTTTCTAGGACATTTTAGTATCAACATTGGTGATAAGGTTTATTATGCATAAATTACTTAGTAGAAACAAATGTCAAATGATCCCCTCATGGATTATGTTCTTAGATACAAGACTATTCTAACTAAGATAACTATCCCCATGGATAATCAAGAGTTAAAAGACATCTTTAAACAGAGCCTTCTACTAGTATTGCATGAATCTATTATGTTTAAAATATTCTCTTCCTTCATCAAATTGTGTCATATACTCAAGGAAAGAGAAGTCAAGCTAATTTCAATGGGAAAACTTAAGTACTCAAGTATCTCAGATAGAACAAACAAGATTAATAACAAAGTCCCATATGAGGTCAAAATCAATGAAAATAAGAATAAGAATCAACCAACATTCAATGCAGCTTTAGATCCCCCTTAGCATGAGGTTTTATCATCACCTCCTTGTCATGCATTTACCAATCTACCAAATTTTCTAGTTAGAGTTTTACAAAAGTTATTGTAATGTAACATCATCACTCTCCCTCCTATCTAGGAAGCTAACCTAGTGAAGCCTCTTTCACAAGGATATGATCAACATGTATTTTGAAATTTTCATAGGGCACCAAGCCACAAAATAAATAGATGCATCAATTTTAGACATAAGATACAAGACTTGATAAACAACAATCTACTTGATTTAGGCACTTTAGTTGAGCCTCTAAAGACAAAGCCAACACAAGATAAATCTTTAAAAATCTTATCAAGTCCATTTCCACAACAATTTAAATAGGAGAAAGAGGACACTTTAGGTGTTTAACATACATACCATGCACATCCTCCACCAACTATATACCAAGCACCTTTAGTTGACACACATCCTTTGAGAGGTATGATAGGCATGTATGAGTCTAAAGTTCTAGCCAGACCTTCGATATATTTTTTATATGAAGAAATTCTAGAGGATAATATAGGTTATAATTCACTTTTTATTAGATCACATATTTATAATCAGCCTATTCACAATGTGATTATTGACAATGGTTCCATCCTTAACATGTGCACCTTGACACTTGAATAGCATTTGGGTTATTTAAAGTAGGATATCACTATGATAGACATAATTATCAATGGTTTTAGTGGGAATATATAGATTTCATTGGGTGAGATAATACTTCCACTACAGGTTGGTCCTATATATTTGGCAACACCATTCACTATAGTTTTTAGTGCATGAGTTTTTGACATATTACTTGGTCAACCATGGATTCAAAAACTCAGGTTAGTACCCTTTATAATTCATAAATGTGTGAAATTAATTCATGATAATTAGCTTTTTATAGGTAGTGGAGTTCCTTAGAAGTCACCACTCCCCACTTTAGAGCCAAAATACTAGCTCCAGTTCTTCCACCTATTTTAGTTTCTCCTCTAGTTTTAGTTTCACTTCCACTTCAGATCTAGCCATAGTTGAGACATACATCACCATTATATAGGTTTCACACACCTCCATATTTTTAGGATTATAGATAACTTCTAGCTACAATGTTCACAACCAAAGCAGTAACATTAAGGTTTCATGTAGCTACAAAGAGAGCACCTATTCAGAGAGCTTCTTTTACTTCTAGATGGGTCCCTAAGAGCCTTATAGTTACATATACTTCTTAGAGTTATAGGGGGACCCCACATTTAGTTTCCAATTCATATATTTTAGATCAGTTATAATGTACATAGATTTTAGCTTCATTATCTCAAACATTCAATCTTGCCTCATGATCACACATGATTTAGTTGTTTGATACAGGATACCACGATAGGTAATCTCATCCAAGACTAATCAATTATTATCATTTATTCCCAATTTTACCTATACATAGCTTATATAAAAATACAAAAATAACACAAAAAAACTCAAAAATACCAAAAACATTTTGAATGTATGCATCATTCATGCTTTTCATTACTACTATCATGCTAGGACTTAAACCCTAGAAACCCTAGGGTAAATTATTTTTTATTTTTTTCCATAATTTATTGATTTTTCATATATTTTAAAATAATAAATATAAAAATTAATTAAAAATTTATCAATATATTTTATAAAAACCCTAGTTTACAAATACTAGGTCCTTTTTGCATACAAACACATTCCAAACACTAGAAAATATATATTGCTAATTTTAGAAATATTTTCTGATTTTTCCTAAAATTTTCAATAAAAATTCTACAAATTGTCTCTAAATTTTTAAAATTATTGCATTAATTTTAAAAATTCATTTAAAATCCCTAGTCACATATACTAGCTCCTCCTTTGATTTTTGAGATATCACCTTACATCCATAGCCAAATTGTAAAAAAGATGCTCATTTATTTACAAACTTTTATTACATTTCTTGCAAACAATAAGGAAACCATAATAGGACCGATCATGTACATGAATGATGAAGTTTATCATATGTTAGTACAAAGCTTCATTCTTTGCATTTCATGCTTATTCTTTATACTAAGCAATGATATTATAACATTTATGGCTAAAATGACACAAGATTTCAATATGCCTTTTGCATACTCTCTTTCTCTCATATGGACAAATCTCCAAGTTTATCATGCTAAACATGTTAGCCATATTATGTTACAACTCAAGTCTCTTTATGCATTTAGGCACAAAATCATGTTCTGACTCCTTTACTCTCTATTTTTCATATGGAAAAGTCTTCAGATTCATTATGCTTAGCACATACAAAATGTTATGTTGCATATCAAAATTTTCTATGTATTCATGCACAATGTCACATTTTCTATATCTTAATTGTTATCTTACCTATGTAATAATATTTATAAGTATATCTTTACACCAATTATCACTCAAATTACATTCATTTCACTCCACATTCATGCCTTTTGCCTCAATACATATAACTCATTGGTTATTTTTGAGTATCTCCCTATCATTACTAGATGCGAGAAAACACTAGTAGTTATATCCATCCTTCCTTCCTTATAACTTGGTACATCCAGCTCTTATCTTGCACATAAAACCAGATTATTCCTATATTAGATAATGTGGTCTACACTATCACCCAAGTTTATTAACATAAACATGTTGATTACACCTAATGCCATAGCAATGTTGGTCAAGATAGCACCCCTCTAGATACAGTTTCTATTCTCAAGATCCTTCAATGATCAGATATTTATAAAGATTTATTGTATACAACCCTTCATAATACTATAATTCTTGTTTTTTTTGAACTTGTAGACACCTAAAATTGGCCATCAATAACCTCCAATCACGCTTTTGGCTAGTTTCCATCTAAAATGCACAATTTGGCGTAAAAACACTAAAACATGCTAAATAATGTGAAAATAACATATTAAAGTGCCTATTTTGGATAGGATATCACTATATGGGGTAATGAAATTTATGGGCCAACTAACTTTGATTATATCATTTCGAGTCAAAATGTTAATTTTGTACCCACGTGCTCTAGACTGCTCTTTCCTATCAAATATTTTACACAAGATTCGTGCCTTTGTTATTTTTTGTTGGAAACATCCTAAAGGGGAATACACATCCAATGCATCTAACGTGGACTTCCAATTCCAATCTAGTCAAATTTAGGACCAATAACAAGATATTCTGATCAATTTGAGTAATTTGTGCGTAAAATGCTTAATCATGTTTAAGAGATAATTAACCCAAATTAAGACCTAATCAAGAATTCCATGGATACTTTTTGAATAATTTGTTTTGGAAATGAATATTGAATATCTACATCATCAAGTGACCTCATTTCTTGGGAAGACATCCCTAGGCCATAAATGCCATAAATATCAAGATTCATGCCTCCCATGCCTCATTAATGCCTTCCATGATGCCCTCCATGCCTCTTAATTTCCCCTTATTCTAATGTCATAATGATGATAACTAAAAACTTAATTCCAAAAATTTAATTAATCCTCAACCACACATCTCAATCTTGAGATGGATGGTTGAGGTTGATTCTGATCAAATCCAAAAATCTATAAATAAGAGGCCTCATAACATCATTTTTTAGCTTAATAAGTGCAAAGTTATAATGTAGGATTGGTTCCAAAAAGCTTCAAGAAACTAATTTTATAATGCCAAATTGATTATAGGCTAATCCAAGCCACAACCCAAAGGTGCTAAGGAGAGATGAAGGTATAAAAGCTTCCATTGCCAAGGACTTAATGAGCATAAGCTGAGAAAGCCACTACTATAAAGGCATTTGAAGCATCCAAAGAAGGTGAAGGAATTCTTGTGTTTGATTCCTTTCTTTTTAATTGTGTTTATCATTGATTTTGTTAAATAATCTCTCCCTAGTGTCTAGGCCTATAGATGTTATGTTATTAGTGTGTTTGTTTCACTTTGTTTTCATTTTGGAACTAATGCCATACTAATCATCCTCTCTTGAGTCAAATTCATAGATCACATAATGGCACACCTAGTGGGACTAGATGCATCCTACACCTGAAGGAGATCCTTTTACAACTTTAAAAAAATTCATTTGAGCCTTTAAAACTCTTGAAAATTGATTTTTCTAACTTTATTTTGCCATAGTTTTTGCACAGCAACTGATGTCGACATAAATATCAACATCAGTTTCCTGGCTTAATCAACATCGTTCAAAAGAACTAACATCAGCTAGATCTTGGTTGGCCATAACTAATGTCTATGGTATTGATTGGCATTGATCACTATGTTTTTCAAAAAACATAGACCTAAGACCTTCTTTTTCAAAGTTTATTATTTCAAACTCAAAAGAACTTCAAAGCTAAAGAACATGTTAACAATTTTTCTATAGGACCAAGTGGGATTTCTACTCAAAACATGTTTAAATCACTTTTTCATGCTTATAATTTGATTAGGAACTTTGTTTTGGTGTTTAATATGGAATTTTTACATGTTTTTGGTGATTTTTTTTCAAATTTTACAACTAAGACCAAGGGTTCAAATGAACACCACCAAATATTTCATTTGGGTTTAAAATTAAACACTTGTCAATTTTTTCTTGCAATAGTTGTTTAATTAGATTTTATTTGGAAAAAAGAGGAATGGTGTGTGTATGCTCTTCCATTTTTTCCATATAGTGAACCCTTATAATCAAAATCATTATTCCTATTAAAAGTAGCCTAGTCCAAGGCTTAGAAAGAAAGTCATCTAAATCACCCCCAAAAAACTCATCAAAGTTTGGGTGATATTGAAATTGACCCTAAAGTCTTTCTACTTTCATGCTTTATTTATTTATACATCTTGGCTCATGAGGGGGACTTCATCACCTCCTATAAGTTCTTTAGGGAAGCTTTGACCTGGGATTTCATCTCCTAGAATTGAATTCATTTGACTCTTTTAGAGTTTCACATGGGATGTAGTGGCACTTTAGACATCACACTACATTGAGTAAACAACATGATTTAGTGGTTGCAAAAGGGACTAGACCTTTTTGGAATAAGCTAAGTGATACAGACCTAAATTTTGTGTTTTTCATTTGCATTATTTATCATGAAAGTCATTATGAAATTGATTCCCCTAGATCATTTAGAAACTCATTAAATCTTAGACAAACCCCCACTTGACATGGAAATATTATTGGTACAAGGTTCACCTCAAGGTTCATGTCATAGTACTATCATTTGAGAGAATGGGGTTGTAAAAACCCTACTATATAATGTGCATTTACTTTTGGATGAACACCTGAAATCCTATCAAATGATGTATATTTATGGACAATACCAAGCAAAATTTTTAGTTTAGGATCTAAGAATGGTTAATTACTTGGTCTTATCCTAGTTTAAAGTCTTGTGTGGAGTCAAAACTTGGTGTAAACAAATAATCCAAAATCAAACACATGGTCCTCATTTTCCTTTAAATAAATATGTATTATGTTTCCCACATGAGATCATCCATTTACATTGTTCAAATTTCATCAAAAGCTTGAGATTCATATCATCCACTTTGGCATAATTATGTTACCCAATTAAGTCTAGACCTTTATCAAAGTTATTTAAGTCCTTTACTTATAATTTAAATTCAAAATTATACCTTTACAAGTTTATAGTGTTGATGTGTTAAGTGGGTTCACAATTTTCACTAAAATTGAGGGAACTTAGGTTTAATTTCCAATTTAGGTTGAAGGTCATTTTAAACTCATAATCATTATCATCACTTGGTAGACTTAAAGCCATTTTGTGTTAAACACTTGTACTTTAAGTCTATGCACCATAATATTTTGAGTCAAGAAAAGTATTGTTATGATGCTAAAATTGTAGGAAAACATCTTTGCCTTAAGAAAGTTTTTGAAACAAAACTTTTTTTATCACACCTTTTGGGTAGTATAGCTTCATTATGCTGCCCAAATCATTTTAAACTTTATTTCATATACCTTCTTGCATAAAGTTTTAAATTTGTTCCTACATTTTTAGATCAATCTAAGTGTACTCTTTTGATCCTTTATCTGAAGCATAGTTATATTATTCACCTTTTTCTAGCCTATTTATCAAAAGAACCAAGTCTTATACCACTATTTGTGAGAAAATAAACCATTTCTAAAAGTGCCTTTTATTTCATAACTTATACCTAGTTAACCAAGTTCATGTCCAAGAATCGAATGCCTAGTGTTTGTTAGAAGTGTTTCAAATCCATTAGATTAAAACTTACATCTATTTTTAAAGTCTAGATTTTGCTGTTGTTTGGCTAAGAGTCCTAGCACATGCCTTGTTTGAGCCTAGCTTTTGATATTGTGTTTGGCCAAAAGACCTAACAACTTTTAAATTCTTAGAAGAGAATTATTTGAAACACTTTGACCTTAGAGTTTGGAATTTTGATTTTTGGTCCATTTATTTGTTTATCTTTGTGTGAATAATGAAATTTTAGATATTTTATGATAGCTTATTTCCTCACAAATTTTTGAATAAACCTTTTGATCATTTTGACAAATCTAGACCAAGTTGAAGGCATCATTTGTTTTAGATTCTATCCTTTTTAGAGTTTGTATAACTCTTTTACCTTTTATCATAAAGAATTGAATATGGATCTCAACATGTATTCCTACACTCATAGTGGACTCATGTACAATCTAGGGATTAGTAATATAGTTACACAAGAAGAAATGGTACAAGACCCCTATGTGGATAACATTGCTTATGAGATGGATTGTTATCCATCTTATAATACTAAATTAGGGGCACAAAGACAAGATCCATTGGCTAAATATTTGGTTAACACAACACCTTACACAAAATAAGACCAATAATAAACCATGAAATACTTAGCTACAATACCCATGGTGGATGAGCCATTATTTCAATAGTCATATTCTAGTAATTTGGCTTCCATGTAAGATCCATTTTTGTTCGAGTGATATTTTTTAGACAATAAAGATGAGATTTTGGTTAGGGCCATAGAGGTCGAGGCTAAGTTTCTAGTAGACTTCCCCCATGAAAATTTACCAAGTCTAATAAGAGTTCCCCACAATATCATTTATGATCAATAGGCTTCTTCTAGCAATCCTATGGCTCTAGTCTAAACAATGTACCAAGACACCAATATATCCAATCAAGGCAAAAACATCATAGAAGATCACTTTAACCAAATTCAAATAACATAACAAACATACTTGAAATTAGCATGCAATTTCAATTAGATGAACATGGTGAGTAAGCCCCTCATTGACATAGTACCTTCAATAAGAGTGTTGATGGAATTAATTGGAAAATAAAATTTAAGTTTTGACCCATTTATACAAACCACTTCAAAATATAATTTGATACATATACCCATTATTGAAGAAGTTTATTTAGCCTCTACACTAAGTAGTGAGCGAAACATAGTAGACAATGTGCAAACACCGTCTAATCTTGATCAAAGTGGTACTAATGCACACAAAACTAGCCAACAACATGTGACTATAGCTAATCCCATTAGTAGATCACCATACCAAGGAATAGGAGTTTTTGTGCCCTAGCCTCAACTAGATATTTCCTCAAGTGTGTAATGTATGGGGTTAGGTAATCAAACAATGGCCAATGTCACACCTTAATGATAGAATGTGATGAATCCTACTCCTCTTTAATAGGTAGTGAGTAGTATTCCATATAAATAGACACAATCTATTGTATCAATGCAAAAAAGGATGAATACATTGCCACCTCAATCATGAGCAACAAATATTCCACCCCATTAGGTAACAATGAACATACATTTTTAGTCATAGACTAATATGCCAGTCCAAAACCAAGTAATGACTAGTCAATAATATGTAAATATTGGTCAGTGATAGATGCCAAATCTACAACCTACTTTCACTTCCTCACAAAGATTCATGCAACAAGGAGGTCCCCATGTTTCTTAGGTACCTACTAGACAACCATTGGTTCAAAATGTGCCATAAATCCAAAGACATGGTCTTGGTATACAAGTTCCCACTCAATATAAAGGTTTGATTAGTCAAAAACATGTCCCTTTTCAACCATAATAGGCATAGAATAGTTATATCCCTCTATCCAAACCATAAAATCCCCTAGGTCAAACCTTTATCACCAACTAAAACAAAAATATCACACAACCAAATGTGTAATTTCAAGTGCATCCCAATCCACATATGCATATTCTTGGTCCATTCTCCAACCAAACCAATATACCCCAACAGGTATCTCCATCATACCCTAGTCAAAGTGTCCCACTTGTGATCTCTCAGCCATTTACCCAAACTAACATTTTCCCTCAAACCAATATCGCATCTAGTTTCCTTTCCCAAGAATTACAACAAATGAAGGATGAAATTGCTACCGTTCAGGATGGGAAGTAGATTAGAAAGTCCAAATTGGATGATGTATGTTCTTATCCATTCAATATGGAATATTTTTAGATACCATTTCCTACAGGATATGAAGCATATAAATTTGATAAGTATAAAGGTAAAGGTGACCCTAAGGCCCATTTGACCAAATTCTTTGTCGCATGTCAACCAATGGCATATAGTGACATATACCTTCTGCTTTTGTTTCCAAGGAGCCTGGCTGAATAAGCTTTGGAGTGGTTTTTAATGTTTCCAAAGAATTAGGTAATAGACTTTGATGATCTTTCTAATAAATTTATGTAGCACTTTTCCTATAATATCAAGCATGAGATTTCATTAATAGACCTAACACAAGTAAAGAAAAAAGTTGGGGAGAGTTTTACAAGTTATTTATAGTGATGGAGAGCCCCTGCAAGTTATTTGACCCATAGTTTACTAGATAAACAATTAGTTGTTTTGTTTACTAAAAATTTTCATAGTGAGATAGCCTATCATCTAGAACTACAATGTGCACATACATTTAAAGAGATCATTGATAAAGGTTTGTTATTCGAGAGGGTGGTCAATAATAAAGGGGTCATCAAGCTTAATATAACTAATCAAAATTAGGGTACCAATCATGAAAATGACCAACATCCCATCCAAGTGTAAGCATCATAACTAGCATGGGCCAATAATCATGAAAGATCGAAGCAATTCAACCATAATAGGAATGTTATGGGAAATGGAGTAACTAAATCTCATCATCTCCAAACTATGTAGACATCATCTACACCACCTTTTTAGCTTAATCCTACCCAATAACCTCTCCAACCAATGTCACACGTGCAACAACCAAAACCTAAACAATAAATTCAACAACCTTTACCATTACAAACCCCTCTTCCTAAATGAACCATCACTACATGTTGTGTCTTTAGTGACCTAAGAGAAGCTATTGATTATATATCACTACAATCTTATTACCACTATGCTAATTTGTTGGCCCATACCAAAGCATTATCCGTAAGGCATTCCTTATCCTGATTGGTACTGTGAAAATAAATTCTATGACTATCATTGGGTCAAGAGCATAATCTACAAAGATGTGTCCAAATCAATCATTTAATCAAGAATATGTTGGAGAATGGGGAGATAAAATTGGATAATGGTGCTTCCATCTCCAATAAAACTCTTGGGATCTATCAAAACCCCTTTCTTTGACATAACAATCAATAGTAGTAGAATAATTAGTAATAACAACAATGGCTAGTGTAGTAGAAAAATCAATAGTTTCAAAGGTAAAGGCTAAACCAACATAACCAACAAAATTAACAGTAAAACCCACAACAACATAACAATGGACAAAACCAAGGTCAAAATGGTAACAACCAACTAACCTACCATGCAGTTGCACATGACTAAAATAGGGTCTTAGGTCATATTGTAGGGGGTAACATTAATACCATCTCCATTAATCCTAAACCAAAAACTAATCATCCTAGAGCATTTATAAATAATAATATTCAACCAAATCACATGGATAATCCTTCTTTGACCTAGGAACACATACAAGTAAACCAATAAACTAGGACTCCCACTTTTGGATCTTATAGTGACAACTCATTCTTGCCATGTGACCACATGCAAGTGCACTGGCAACTGAGACTTGTCCTATATATTCCCATACCATTTCCAACATCAATTAGCAATAATAGTCTAGTATTTAATCCTAATTATGTAGTCACAACTCAAAGGTCAAAGATTACTATCCTAAGCCCACAAACATTTACCACTTTACCTATCATCCAACCAACTATTTAGCCTTGGAATAAACCATTCACTATTGACCAAGATAGGAAGTTTGATATTATGGAACAATTACAGAAGACACCAACACAAATTTCTATTTTAGATTTTCTATGGATGTCAATAATCCACAAGAAAATATTGAATAAGTTATTGACCTAATTCATTATTATTAGTGACATATCCCCTAATAAATTTCAAGATTTGGTTAGACACCTACCTCTAGCCCATCAAGTCACATATTAAACTAAAGTAATATGTCTTCCCTTGGTCGACTCCATAATAACCCATTTTACATAGAAGTTTGTATCAGATGACATAAAGTGAAACATGTCCTTATCTACAATGGATCTAGCCTCAGCATAGTGTCTCTCAAGCTCATCAAGCTTCTTGGCTACATAATGATAGATATCTAGTCAAAAATAATAACTATCAAAGCTTATGATAATCAAGAAAGAAAATCATAGGGCACCATTAGTTTTCTAGTTATAATTGGGCATTTTACCCATGATACACTTTTCCTTATATTAGATATTGAGTCATCATACAACATACTTATAAGCAGGCCTTAGTTACATGAGATTCATGCAGTCCTATCAATATTGCACCAATGTATCAAGTTTTCCAACTCAGGGATGGAAGTGAATATTCTAGGAGATTTACACCCATATAAACACTACAAACATCTTGAGTCAAATTTTAAAGCTATAATTATCAATATAGTATGAATCCAAGTTTAAAGTAGAATGACAAAAGGCTATACTTATTAATCCTTCATTAGATAATTGCATAGATCCTAATACCTTGGATTTCCTTTCCCACATGCTACCTCCTAAAGATTCTAATCATTTCACAATTTCAGATAATAGATCAGGAGAATATGTGACCCATGACACATTTCACATTACCAATCTTCCTCAGAATTTTAAAACCTTTGGATAACCTAAGTTCATCCCATATATGTATTGGCAACAAAAGAACAAAGATAAGGGACCTATCATATTTTTACTAGCATCTAGCCTAGGACCTGACCCTCTTGAAAGGAATGAATCATGGTTATATAATGATGATCAAGCTAATTGTTATAAAAATGCAAAGTATCCTATTCCCAATAGGATCATGGAGCATCACAATTATGAAGGAAGAGGCCTTATACTAAACCAACAAGGACCCATCAAGCCAATTTTCATGACTAACTGTGAAAGACCTTATGGACTTGGATTTAAACCACTTGGGGTGACCCCGCATATCTTATTCAAAATTTATTACCAATGACTAGTGATGATGATGTTGACAATGAAGTAGAGTCTATTCATAGCCTCAATTTTGATTACCTAATTGAAACCAATTTTTTTGATAACAATACCCTTTGTACCCTTACCCAAGCTATTCATTACAATCCATTGCCATTATAGTATCCCCAACTGATAGATTAGGACCAACAAGAATCCAGTCTACCAATTGATGAGTTTTAGAATGATGAGGCATTATATGATTTCTTAGGCCTTAGAGATAATGTTCCGTTAGGAGATCATAAATTAAGATTCTCAATCACATTGGATCCTATAACCTATTTTGGAGAGTGAGTGAACACCCTTAGCCAAAAATAAATAAGTAAAACATTAAGGTCTCAAATTGAAAACCTCTTTGAGGCACTTTTTGACTAGAGAAAAAGTAAATATAAAGGCTAGTCTAGTGGTGAAAACCTATTTTAGGCACCATTAGAGGGGGTGTTCATTCTTCTTCAAATTTAGACTAGGAGACCACCAATGATGAACTTACCTACAAATCTAAGTTCAATTCTAAGAAATAACAAGTATTTGATTAAATTCTCCAAAAATTTCTAACTTTTTTTGTTATGTGGCCAAATCTCCCATTAGGAGACTCAGATTCATCATGCCTAGGATAAGTTGAAGAGTAAGTACTAATAAAGGACTACGATAGTCAAATAGTTCAAGTCATTACCTACTATCCTAGAAGATGGTTTAACCCTCCTAGTCAAAGATATAATAGAGGTAAACATCATAACTCTATCAGACCTAAAATGGATAAAATTAGGTTCATCCCTCAATGAGGAGGAGTGTGAAATTTTTATAGATCTATTGAGTTTGTGGATATATTTACATGGGCCTATTTAGGCATGCCAAGATTAGACCCCACTTTAGTTCTACACCACCTTATGGTTAATCTTGATGCCAAACTAGTAAAAAAAGATCCATAAGATGAATATTGGAATTATATTATTAGTAAATAAAGAGTTATAAAAACTCTTATAAGTAGGATGTATCTGGTCCATTGACTACTTTGAATGGATCTATAATGTTGCACCTATTAGGAAAATTCTTGAAGGAATCAAAATTTGTACTAATTTTCAACACATCAACAAATCTTGGCCTAAAGATGATTTTCCCTTTCCTAATATCGACATGATTGTCAATTCCATGATAGGTTATGAAATTATTTCACTCATAGATGGCTTTTTAGGATACAATTAGATCAGAATAACACTAGAAGATTAGCATAAAATAACATTCACCACTCTATGGGGAACATTTTGTTATTAGGTGATGCTAATTGCTCTTAAAAATATTAGAGATACATATCAAAGGGTCATGACCATCATATTCCATGATATGATACACAATATTTTTTAAGACTATGTCGATGACATATTGGGAAAATCCAAGACTAGGGCCGACCATCCAGTAGTACTACGTAGAATATTTCAAAGACTATGAAAGTACAAAGTTAGAATCAATCCAAAGAAATGTGTGTTTAGTGTAACTTCATGTAAATTACTTGGCTTAATTGTGTCTTATATAGGTATTGAGTTCGATCTAGCTAAAGTCCATGTTATAAATAAGATACCACCACCAACCAATTTAAAGTAACTTCATAGTTTACAGGGTAAGATCTAGTCAATTTGATGCTTCATCTCTCAATTAGCAGATAATTTCCATCCATTTACACATATTATAAATAAAGGAGTTATATTCCATTGGGATGATCACTGCCAAACAAATTTTCAATAGCTCAAAGATTATCTTGTCAATCCACCTATTTATTACCTCCTATGCCAAGAAAGCCATTCTTGTTATACCTATTAGATATTGATCATGCCCTAGGGGTACTCTTGACTCAACATGATTAAAATGGAAAGGATCATGTTGTATGCTAATTAATTCATACATTGGTTATGTATGAACATAATTAGGCACCTATTGAAAAACCTTGCCTAGCCATGGTTTTCATAGCTCAGAAACTATGTCATTACATGTTGAATAATAAAACCATGGTCATTTCCAAGGTATATCCACTCAAGTATCTACTATTTAAAATAGATTTTCAAGGTAGAATGGCTAAATGGATCATACTTAGTGATTTTGACATAGAGTATGTCAATCAGAAATCAATCAAATGACAAGTTCTTGCAGATCAACTTGTTGAAACACCTCTCATGGACACACAACCACTCAAGTTTCCATTTCTTGATGAATCCATCATGACCATTATTGATACAACCCTTGGGGATCAGTCTTAGAATATATACTTTGATGGTTCATTCACTTCACATGGATTGGGTGCATGCCTATTATTTATTACACCATAAGGGAATCTAATCCCTAAATCATTCAGAATTAGATTTCCTTGTACAAACATGGTTGAGTATGAAGAACTTGTTTTAGGACTTTGAAAAGTAGTATAGTGGAGTATATCTCATCTTCAAGTTTATGGTGATTCTCAGTTAATCATCAATTAGGTCACAAATCATTTTTAGACTAAAGATGATAAGCTAGTTCCATATAAATCTATGGTTGACACTCTTAAAAATCAAATTACCAACATTCATTTTGAGCACATGCTAAGGGTTAGTAACAAAATTGTAGATTCCATGGTTACTATTGGCTCATTGATTCAATAAATAGATAAAGTTAGAGAGTATTAGTTTCTTGACAAAAGTTTATTAGCACTAGCTCATGATCCTCTAACTATTGCCATGATTGGCGATATTATTAGTCTTAATTCTATCTGGTACTTAGACCTTTAAAACTACCTTCATGACCAAGTTATACCACCTAAAATATCTCAAAAATAAACCAAAGCCTTCATTCATCATTCTACTCATTATACTTTACTTGGATCCACTCTTTACCATCATAGTTTTCATGGAACTCTGCTTCATTATTTAACTTTGGCAAAGTCTACGCTAGTGTGAAGAGAAGTTCATGAAGGAGTATGTGGAGCCCATTCTATAGGGGTATTCCTATCCAAAAATATCTTGTGTACTAGTTATTATTGGCTCATAATGGACGTAGATGGCACTACATATGTAAATAAATGTGACAAATTTTAATGGTATGCTAATTTGATTCATGCCTTAACAAAAACCTTGAAATTGATATTGACACCATGGCCATTTCCTATATAGGGACTTGACCTCATTGATAATATTAACACAACTTCATCTGATGGCCATAAACATATCCTTACCACCATCAAATATTTAAATAAGTAGGTTCAAGCTATACCCCTCACTTACATGACTAGAAATCAAATTTCCAAATTCATCTTCAACCATCTCATCTATCCCCTCTGATATTATATCTGATAATGGAGGATCATTTAAGAATAAAGATGTAGACCAGTTATGTACTAAATAGAACATCACGCAAAACATTTATACAACATATTACCCTCAAGGTAATGGCCAGGTTGAGGCATCCAACAAAACCATTGTCAACATTCTCAAAAAGATTGTCAATGATGCCGATCATGATTAACACCTCCAGATATTCCCTACCCTTTGGGATACCATACCAATCATCCTACCCCCATAAGAGCCACTCCATACTCACTTTTTTATGGTACTAAATCCATCCTTCCCATTGAGGTTGAATTGCCTTCACTATGCATCTCTTTCAAGCATATCTTATACAATCATGACTATTGAGTACCTCACCTGCAAGAGCTAGATCTACTTGATGAAAAATGCATGGCCACACTCAAAAATCTTTAATAATATCAAAATTGACTCAAAGGCTACTATAATTAGCATGTGAAGTATAGAACATTTGAACTGGGTGATCTTGTTCTTAAAGAAAACCAAAAGAATACCATGGCTGAGAAGAAACATAAAGGGAAATTTAAACCAAACTATATAGGGCCTTTCATCATCACTGTAGATTATGGATTAGGATCATACAAGGTTACCACACCATATGGTGATTAACTTTTAGAGCCAATGAATATTATTCATCTTAAGTGGTATTATGCTTAAATGCTAAGGTGTATTGTCTATAAGCACCATTTACATTATGCCTTTTTGTCACTATTCTTATTTGTACACATACCATTCTTATCCATCCTATTTTCCATATTCACTTTACACTTTTGACCTATCAACCTAGTGTGTTCTAAAAACCTAGCCCATTTGACCTTAGTTTTTGTCATTTATTACATAGTTTTAGCATCAAGGTATCTAATTAGTTCATCAGTTTATTCAAGAACTTCAGATAGAGATCATATTTTGGGATAGTGTGATAGAAGTTTTGAAAATAACATCCTTTGTTTGTTATTATTTCTTACCACTAGTCTTGTTACTAATTATAACTTTGAGAAAATTAGTACCTTTGATCTATGTCATTGTGTCCTAGTTATAACTGCCTATGGGAAAACTAGGGGCAACATTAAACCTTGACATACTAACTTACCACTTTTGATACTACATTGTGCCTTTATACCAACTATGCCTATTTTGTTTGAATCAACTACTGCATTAGTCAAATTCCTCCACTAGAAGGGTGAAACTATAGTGACTTGATGTCCTACTTTAAGACTATATAAGTAGTACTTAATACTTATTGAGGTTATCTCAGTCACCCTTTTCCAAATGCTCTCACCACTTTATGAACAACATAAGCCATGCTCTCACTATTTTGAAAGCACCCTAAGCCATGCTCTCAACATTATGTGAGCACCCTAAGCAATGCTCTCACTATTTTGTGATCAACCTAATCCATGATCTCACTATTTTACAAGCTTGAACCATTTAGTGTCTCATCATTATCGATTGAGTTGCGACACTCTAAAACACTTCCAAAAACATTTAAAGAATCATTAGAAAAGAACAAAAACATTGACCACTTCTTTTCCTTAAGGATTCTAAGAACCCTTACTAAATTACAATCAAATCACTTGTCATTTAGTTTCCCCATCCTTTTGGCCTTTTTATCTCATGCACTTGCCATTTTATAAAACCATTCCTATTATTATATCACATCCATTCTATTTTTTTTCATCACTTATCACATTCTTCCCATTCCCTAGGAGAACTACATTTAGCCTAAAGTTTTTTTATTGGATATTACATCCATGGAACTATGTAGGCAACATCCACATGCCTAGTGCATATAGAACTAGCTTGGTCACCCCCTTCATTTTCTTCTATTTCACCTATTTTTTTTGTTTGTTAAGTTTTCACCTATTTTCTAGGGGCAATATTTGTAGGGTTTCTATTGCTTTGTTTATTTATTTATTTCTAATTATTTTATCTATTTATTTTCCTATTTTATTTTCTTCAGCACTATTTCCTTCATTCAATTTGTGTGCATTCATTAAGTGATTCTTTACCCACACTTACACTTGAATCCATCCATATTCATATATTTACATTATCATCATGGTTTCTATCATTAGTTCATTGTTTTCTATTGGGTATTGGATTATGCGAGTCAGTCTTCATACATATTTTGGCCAAGTCTTTATGGTGCTCTATCATAAATCCTACCATCACATGTAACAACAAACCTTAGCTTCTAGAAGTCTATTTAGCAATGGTTACATCTCTTCAGCACCGACATCTTGATTCACTCCCAATCATATCCCAAATAGAGTAATTAACCATGAAGGAATTTTAACCTTTATTAGCTTGGATGAGCATCTCCCTACTAGTAGGTTGTTCCAATTCATCATTACCCTCTATATTAATTTATCATCATCCTTGGTCAATTTTATCATCTTTGTCATAATCAAGGTCCAATGATTATAACCACCTATGGGAAAATCATTGTACACCATCCCACTTGCATTTCTCAATGATTATAAACACCTTTGGGAAAATCATTATGTTGTCACGACTTTAATTTTTTTGCCTATACAAGGGCATGTTACTATATTTTTTGTCTATCCTAACTAGAGCAGATCCATCTTCTCAATGATTATAACCACCTTTGGTTAAATCATTATGTTATCATACCACATTTCCACTATCAAGGTACCATGCTTATAACCACCTTTGAGAAAACCATCATACACCATCCCACTTGCATTCTCAATGATTTTTACTAATTTTTCAATAACATGTGTTTTCACCCCATCATCTTTCCTTTCTATGGTCCCCTCATTTTGCTTCTTTCTTTTTGAGGGACGATTCACTAATCCACTTGTGCTAACCATTCCCTCCAAGGGGCATCATATAATTAGTTTATCATCATTACAGTTGTAGGCATACATGACATTTTCATTCTTTGAAAAGATGTTACTATGTTTATAGCTTACAATGCCTTCCCAAATAGGGGTAAACTATATACACCTAAAAATGGCCACCGATAACCTCCAATCAGGCTTTTGGCTAGTTTCCATCTAAAGTCCACAATTTGGCCTAAAAACACTAAAACATACTAAATAATTTTAAATTAACATATTAAAGTGCTGATTTTGGCTAGGGTATCACTAAATAGACTAATGTAATTTATGGGCTAGCTGACTTTGATCAGATCATTTTGAGTCAAAATGCTAATTTTTCACCCACATGCTTTCGACTACTCTTTCCTATCAAATCTTTTGCACAAGATGTGTTCCTTTATTATTTGTTGTTGGAAACATCCCAAATGGGAATACACATCCAACACATATAACATGGACTTCTAATTCTAATCCATTCAAATTTAGGACCAATAACAAGATATTCTAATCAATTTGAGTAATTTGTACATAAAGTGCTTAATCATGTTTAAGAGCTAATTAACCCAAATTAATACCTAATCAGGAATTCCATAGAGAATTGTTGAATACTTTATTTTAGAAATGAATATTGAATATCTACATCATCAAGTGACCTCATTTATTAGGAAGACATCCCTAGGCCATAAATGCCACAAATATCAAGATTCATGCATCTCATGCCTCATCAATGCCTTCCACGATTCCCTCTATTGCTCTTAATTTCCCCTTCTTCTAATTTCATGATGAGGATAATTACAAACTTAATTCCAAAAATTGAATTAATCCTCAACCACATATCTCAATATTGAGATGGATGGTTGAGGTTGATTATAATCAAATCCAAAAATATATAAATAGGAGGCTTTAAAACATCATTTATGAGCTTAATTATTGCAAAGTTATAATGCAGGATTGGTTCCAAAAATCTTCTAGCAACTAGTGTTATAATGCCAAATTGATTTTAAGCCAAGCCAAGCCACAAGCCAAAGGTGCCAAGGAGAGATGGAGGTATCCAAGCTTCCATTTCCAAGGCCTTCATGAGCACAAGCTGAGCAAACCACTACTACAAAGGCATTTGAAGCATCCAAGGAAGGTGAAGGAATTCTTGTGTTTGATTCCTTACTTTTTATTGTGTTTATTATTTACTTTTGTTAACTAAGCTCTCCCTAGTGTCTAAGCCTAGATATGTTATGCTATTAGTGTGTTTGTTTCACTTTGTTTTCATTTTATAACTAACACCATACTAACCATCCTCTCTTGACTTGAATTCCTAGATCACAAAACCAACCTATATTGTATCCATCCTCAATACAATGTAATGGATTAAAGAGCACATCTCTTTTTAAAAAGAAGATTTACCCTTACAACACATCATTAAACAACATATACCTTTGTAAATTCAATTATGAATTTATGATGTGGGAGTCAAAAGATTACTAGTTGACAATGGTTCAAGACTTAACATTTGCAACATATCCTTTCTTAAACATATTAATATACAACCTCAAGATCTAGACCATTCTGGTATGAACATCAGAGGTTTTGACAACATTCCATAGAAATTAATGGGTCAAATAATACTCAATCCTACCCTAAGACCTAAGACACTACCAACAACTTACCAAGTCATGCCAAATGACCTTAATTATAATTTATTACTTGGTCAGCCTTGGATTCATGATATGCATGCAATCCCTTCCACACTCTATGCTTGGCTAAATTTTAGTCACAAAGGTTATATATACACATTCCCAATAGACCACAAACTTTTTAAATATTTTCAAGTGGCTAAATCTCTATATAATTATATCCTGCACTTTAATCTAGGTAGTATACCTACACAACCCATCACTCACAATGCACCCTCAAACCATATACAAAATTAGACAATTCCAAATTATGTCATAACACAAGCACCATTACCAGTTCACCTCACCCTTTTCATTTAAATATCTTAATAAGATGGGCTATTAGGGAAAAGGACTTGGAAAGCATGAATAATAAATAGTCAATCCTATCGAGACATCCACACAACATAAATTATAAGGGCTAGGATATCAGTTTCACCTTCATAATTATAAATCCTCTCCCACACTTTCAAAACACATAAACAAATTTCCACAAATTACACACACCAAAAATATAGTTGATCATACTTCTACATTATCATTGATCTACCCTAATCTTATTGACAACATGGATTCACCCAACATGATTACATTAGATGAATTCTCTAGTGATGAATCCCTCTTATAATTTCTTGGTGCATATGAGGACCTCCCATCTTGTAATCATAAAAATAGATTTTCAAACCACACAAATTCCCACATCTACTTTGGATAAAGTATAGACTCCTCCCTTGATATACCAGTTGACTCAGATAATACTATCCCTAAAACTCCATATACACTTAATCGTTTCACATTAATTAATGAAGAAATAATAAATTTCAATTTCAAAACTGATAAGGATCCTGAATTATTTTATTATTTGTTTCCCTAAGAAAGGAAGAGGATGCTAATATTTATCAAGATTTAATAAAAAATTTAGAATTCTTTGCTTGGTCATTTTTAAATATGTCAATAATTGATACATCTATAGAATTCCATCAAATTCCTTTATAGCCTGATGCTAAAATAGTTAAACAAAAAAAATCTAAAAATGCATCTTAAGGTGGATCTCTTAGTCAAGGATGAAATTCAACACCTTTTAGATGTTGGTTTCATTTGCCTAGAAGCATATCTTGAATGGATTTGTAATATAGTTCCCATAGTCAAACCTAATAGACAAATTTGATGTTATTCTGATTTATGAGATTTAAATAAAGCATGCCCAAAGATGATTCCCCTTACCAAATATTGACATGATAGCCAATGCCACAGTTGGATATGAAATGTCATCATTTATGGATGGTTTTTTTGGTTATAATCAAATCAAAATTATTGAATGAGATCAAGAAAAAACATATTTTATAACACCATGGGGTACTTTTTATTACATTGTCATGCCTTTTAGATTAAAGAATGTTGGATCCACATATCAAAGTACTATGATAAACATTTTTCATGACTTAATTCACCATACTATTAAGGATTATGTTGATGATATACTAACTAAATCCAAACAATGACAACATCATGCTATTGATTTAAAAATTATTTTAAAATGACATAGGCAATATAACATTCAATTAAACCCAAAGAAATGTGTGTTTGTAGTTACATCAGGGAAACTCCTAGGTTTCATTATATGTCAACATAGAATAAAAGTTGATCCTAAGAAATTCAAATAAATTATCGACGTGCCAACTCCAACCAAATTAAAATAACTATGATCCCTCCAAGGCAAGATCCAAGTAATCTACCATTTCATAGCCTAGTTTGTTGATAAAACTTAGCCCTTTACTCAATTACTAAAGAAAGATACAAAGTTTATTTGGGACCAATCTTGTCAAAATACCTTTGAGACAATCAAACAATATCTCCTTAATCTACTTGTTTTATTACCACCTATACCAGACAAGCCTTTCTTGATTTATATCTCAGTAATATATCATACATTAGGAACACTCTTAACACAACATAATGATCGAAATACCAAATAAGTAGTTTATTACATCAGTTTCACATTGGTTGATTATGAAAAAAATAATTCCCCAATAGAAAAGTTATGTCTAGCATTATTTTTTTCCACACAAAAACTCTAATATTACATGGTCAATAATGAGACTTAATTTATCACAAAAGTAAACTCTTTAAAGTTCCTACTAGTCAAACCACATCTTTTTGATTGCATCACAAAATGGGTTATGTTATTAATATAATTTTACTTAAAAATAGTCCTCCAAAAATCAATAAAGGGCCAAATCATTATAGATAATTTGGTAGTAACACCACTATTAGATACCAACCCTTTAAGTGACACATTCGAAGATGATTTCATTGCCTCTTATACTCAATCAGATACCTAAACCATGTTCTTTGATGGCTCTCAATGCACATCTAGTGTACGGGAAGGCATTATAATTATTGATCCTTTTGGCCATATAATTCCTATATCATACCAGTTAAGTTTCTTATGCACTAATAACACAATGGAATATTAAGCACTTATCTTAAGACTATTTGCTATACAATCCCTCCAAATAAAAGATATTCAAGTCTTTGGTGACTCCCAACTTCTGGTCAATCAAGTCAATGATGTTTATCAAACAAAATAAGAACACCTTATCCCATACCACAACATGGTACAATGTATATCATCATAATTCAATTATTTGTCTATTGAGAGCATTCCTTAAAAAGACAATAGACATGCAGATGCAATGGCTAGTGTTTCATCTTTAATACCTATTAACATCAATGATTATCAAGTAATTTTTACAATTAAATGATTACAATCATAATCAATATATAATGCGTATTTGATCACTCTTTCCATCTTATCTACTACATGTAGCTCTACAACCCTAGAATGGTTCTCTAACATTTATAAGTTTCTCAACAAATCTATTCCACTAGACACTTTCTCATGAAATTAAAAATGTAAGTTATAGAAGTTAACACTCCATTATGTCATCATTGGTAGAGAAATTTTCAAATGATACTTGTATAGACACTTACTATAGTGCTTAGCCTTGGTATAATCCAAAATTACTCTAGCTCAAATACATGATAGTGAGTGTGGTGGTCATTTCAATAGAAAAGCCATGTTATACAAAATCCTTTAATAGGGGTACTACAAGCCTACCATGGAAGATGAATGTTTATAATATGTAAAGCTATGTGATAAATGTCAATGACATAGTAATCTATAACATGCGCCATCACAATAATTATAACCTATTGTCTCTCCATGGTTGTTCATGTTATGTGGATTTGATCTCCTTGGAAAAATCAACCCTGAGTTCACTGATGGACATAAGTTCATAATCATAGCCAAAAAATGCTTCACCAAATGGGTGAGAATAGTTCCACTTCAATCTACCATAGGCAAAGACATTTTTTATTTTATCATGACTCATATTATTTCATGTTTCAACCTACCTATAGCTATCATTTTTGATAATGGAACATTAGTTAAGAACCAAACTATCATTTTTTTGTGCCAAATAAAAAATTAAACACACATTCTCCACTCTATATTATCTATAACAAAATGTTTAGGTGAAATCCATTATCATAATAATTAACAACATTTTGAGTAAAACAACAACAATATTTGGTGATGATTGGCACAATCAACTAGTTTTTACACTATGGACCTATAACACAAGTATTTGTATGCCTATGAGGGCTACTCCTTATTCACTAATCTATGGCACAGAAGTAGTTCTACCATTATAATTATAAATTCCATCCCTTTGTGTCTCCCTTAAAGGTATTCTCACTAATGACTAGTATCAAGATAAGCATCTACACCAACTCAAATAGTTAGACCATCAACACATTCAAGCTATGGAACACCTCAAAATTTACCAACAACATATACAATGATCCTACAATAAGTGAGTTCACATCAGAGAATTCATAGTTAATGATCTTGTTCTCAAAGAAAACCTTCACAATGTCAATGCCAAAGAAGAAACCAAAGGAAAATTTAAACCTAATTGGCTAGGTCCTTACATCATTATTGAAAAAATTAGCCTTAAAGTGTACCATCTATCCTCATTTGAAGGAAAGAAACTCAAAATTCCAATAAACATTATGTATCTACATAGATTCTATGTATAATATGTTATTTTTACACAATTTTTGTACATAATTTTCTTTTCAATGTTGATTATACATAATCTCCTTCTTGATTATACATGGCTTATTTTAAAATTAAAAAAACATTTAAATACATCAAAAATACCAAAAACATTTTGATTGTATACATCATCCATGATTTTCATTACTACTATCATGATAGGACTTACATTTGCTATTTCATGCTATTGTATGTCAATTTTTCTACATTGACATGCTTTACTTGATCTTCTTTGAGTGTGTGCAGTGACATTAGCTACTTGATTACTTCACTCTACCCATTGAGGGGGCATTCCTAATTATAAATTTGAGACACACATTGATATACCCACCCACTGGGGGCATATTCTACATGACTACACCATCCATATTATGTCATTCCTACACTACACACTCTAAGTTATATGTTGATGTACATTCCTTTCTAGATTACATAGATTAATATAACAACATTTCATGAGTATCTAGCACTTGTGTATTTCTTAGCATATGCCTAGTATTTTACTACACTTTTTTTTCATACTTTCACATTTTATTTGACTAATTAGTTGTGATTCTACCTTTTTAGTTATTATATGCTTTCTCCTCTTGCTTAGCATAGCTTGTGTGATTACATTTATAGTTCCTACTTGTCTTCTATTTGTGCCTTAGGACATTTTCTAATGTCTTTTACTTTTATTTGTGTGTGTGCCTTAGGACATTTTCCAATGCCCTTTTCTTGTACTCTTCCATGTTCCTATGGCCCCTATGCCAATTTTGCTTATTTCACTTATATGTGTATATGGAATTTGAACATGCCTTTTATTCTTGCTTTCTAGTTTGAGTGACATATGTCCATTTCCCTTGTTTACATGGCCCCTTGGCTAGCCTCTTATGCTTCTTGATTTGTATGCTTGTTTCTTGATTTCTTTTCCTTATTTACAATGTCATGATCTATATCATGCATTTGCCTTGCTTTCTTGGATTCCATGATGGACATCATGATCCATCCCTCCTTGACAACTAAAAAATAAAAACTAATATATAAAATTTTTATTTCAAGTTTAGTATATTGTTCATAATTTTACATTGTTATATCTATCTAAGCATTATTGATCTAAAAAATATCTCAATACAAACATTTCTATATCTAGAGATATCTTGTCAAACATCATTTCTATATCATATATCTATGCAACTTAACACACCTACATGAATCTTTTTTTTTAAGATATTCATTACAAGTTCATCATTCATACCCTCAAAAGAGGGGGTAACAAATAGGGGTTTTATCACAAAGATCAAAGCTCCTACTAGTCAAAATAACATCATTTAGATTGCCCAGTTCGAAATTTAGAGGTCAAACTAGTCAGAATAGAACAAAAAATAGTGATAATTCCAAATCAACAACTAGTTTCAACATAAGACAAAAGTGTCATAAATAGACAACAATGCCAAAGACAAGGGTGTCCTCATTTTAGCACTATTTTCAAGGCAAAAAAATGCCTAAGTTTTCTAGTAATAGGCAAAATGTTTAGTTCAAATGTAGTTTTTCCACATCTAGATTAGTCAGAATCAATAGTTCAGTACAAGTTTCTCAGAGAATCTAGATATAGGGGGTTATGATGTGCAACATGATGATTGATACTTTCAATTTTAGATTAGGTAGATGACATAACTCCTAGATTAGACTCCATGTTCTAGACACTAGTGATTGGGGGCAATGTGAATGGCAAATTGGTCTTCTTTTGTTTCTAAGTTTAGTTTATTATCTTGGAATTCTCAATAGTTGCATGCTTTACTCCATTTATAGGTGGTTGGCATCACTTTCAAGTTGAAATTTCATATAAGTTTAAATTTTTGAGTACTAAAGTTCTTAGGTTGGTTTTCATATAATCCTAGTATATCAATTTTGGAGTGGCTTTCATACAAGCCTAACCTCCATCTTTCAAAATGGCGAAGAATGGCCAGTATACATTCAAGATATCCATGTCATATTGTTAGATTTTTAGATCATCCATGGGCTCCATGAGCCATCTCATATCACATATATTCTATAATTTTGTCACTTCATAGCTTCAATTCATAGGTAAATGATGGATCCAAATGGATAACCTTTGTATTCTTGAGCCACCTATTCAAAAGGACTAGACACATAATCCAAACATCAATTAACACATGCATGATACATTAGCTTCACTTAGTTGGTGATGATGGAACCAAAGGGATAGCCTTCATATTCTTGATCCACCTTTTGGGGAATTGAGCACTCAGCTCCATTTGTGATATTAATCTTGATTTAACACATACCCAACATCATCTAGTATAGTCCAAAATCATAATAGGTTTTGTATTGGTTCACATACCTAGTGAGGTGTGTTCATTCCTTTCTCTTCTTCTTACTTAAATTTTTTACATTCTTATTTTAGAAATAGCATATCTAGTAAGAATTGATCTACTTTTATGTTTTCATTATATATTCACGCTTCACAACATGCTCTCTCTATTCACATCTAGCATCACATAGCTTTATAAGCTTCTCCCTTATAGGTAAGTTTAGGTATGCTTTTTACTTTCCTTTATCCTAGTATTTTGATTTGATACATCACTATAATAAAGAAGGGGTAAATGTAATAAAATAAAATGAAAAATTAGATGACTTAAGCATGGATACTGACACCCAATCTATAGGTCTTCCTACTTGCTTACACAACCCTTCTAGGCTATTCTTTCATTGATTATCAGTCATCCACAACCTTCCACACTTAAACCTTATAGACCCACGAATCTCTTTTAGGCCTAGATACATCCCCCCAAGTCTTATTCCCTCTAGACAATAGTGCCTAACTTGTAAAAGAGCACTAAAACCCAAGGTGTCCTAATTTTGGCATTATTGTCCAAGTGCAAAATTAGTCCTAACAATTAGATTCTTTTGGATCCTTATCCTTTTTCTTGTCAACCTAATGTGAATTCATTTAATCCATGATCATTAATCTCCCTATAAAAGTCCATTCAATTTCCATTTAGAGGGGTTGGCACTCATTGATAGAAAAGAAGAAATAATTAAAGTAAGTACACTCAAGCACTCATCCTTATTCTCTGCATACATCCTTCCAAGACCATTTCAAGCTTATTCAAAACTTTGAACTAGCCCCTACCCATCTGAAGTACATCTAATTTCACATCTATTTGTATTTATCATACATAATTTCACTAAGCACTTCAATGGGAGAAATATATTAGCTTTATCCCTCTTCAAAGTATTGGTATGTAGGCAACATGCCCACATATGGGATGTAAAGGATATCAAGCATATCCTTTACACACTAACCCATTATCTATATTTTCCAAGTTTCCATTTAAGTTTAAGCACAAAGAGATCTTAAGGATTTGAAGATTAAAAATAGATGCACAATGAGCTCTGTAGGCTTTTAGGCTTCAATATTTCAATGATAGGGTAACATAATATTAATAAATAGAACCTATAAAGCTCAAACCACCTAAAAAATAATGCTAGAAAAGGAATAAAATAACAGATAGTAGGGTGTCCCACTTTTGACACTCCTATCCAATCCAAAAATAAACTTTAAGATCTATTTTCTAATAGTTTCCCAATCTTGCTCCTCTAGTATCAAACTTTGTCTCAATCCAAATCATTTAGAATAAGCTAAGTTAGATTGATCTTATTTATTACTATATATATAAAAGGCAAAAATATAAATCTATCTACACAAATTAGTATATTAATTCCTACATATTATTTATTGATTTACTTTGCTTAGACCTATTTATTTGATTAGGAATAAAACCCCATTATTCTAAAAATAATAAAATAATTTTATAGGTGTAGGGGAGTCTTGAAGGATGAGGATGACTTTGGAATATCAAGTGGGACGTAATATAATTTCATATATCCATTTATTTCTTTAGACAAGCACACAATCATCTCTACAAACTCCTTCACTTAATGAAATCTATGGAACATAATGCGAATGGAAGGTGATAACCAAGTGACAAAGTGATACATATAATTGGGAGGCCTTTTAAGGTCTTCCTAATGGATTGAGATGCAATTGGACTCTTGAAAAATGTCATATCACCCCTTGAATGGATTAGATTGAGAAACTAAAGGGCATCTTGATGCCAAATGTGAAGATAGGCCTATAGAAATAGTGATGGTGATTGTAGATAATGATAACACTTATCCATAAGAAGACTAGTGGTTAGGGACACATCTAGTGCATGTTGAATCTTTTTTCTAACCCCCCACCATCATAGTAGACATGTGGTAACTATTCCTAGTCCACTTTAGAGTGCTCAAGAGAATCCTAATGATGAAGGTAGTTTCCAAGAAGTAGTTGAATAGTCATAGGCTATATTTGAGGAGTTTTCATACCCTGGAATGACATGTTTCCAAAGATACATTTCATGGTATATTTCATACTTCATTACTCTATAACATAATTTATTCTCATGCTTTGAGAAGTGGCACTGTGACACTTTAGCACTCTCTCTCTCTCTCTCTCTCTCTCTCTCTCTCTCTCTCTCTCTCTCTCTCTCTCTCTCTCTCTCTCTCTCTCTCTCTCTCTCTCTCTCTCTCTCTCTCTCTCTCTCATGAATTCTATAAATGCTAACCATTTTGGATCTTGTATTGTAATTCCACACCTGGTATGGTGAAGCTCTATTGGTTTGATGGTTTACTTTGCCTAATACATTAAATCTATTTTTGAGTTCAAAACATCTTGTCTAAGTGTGTGAAGTGATGTATGGTGAGGTCTAGTGATAAGCTTATATCCTTACTTTTATTCATCCTTTCATGTTTGGTCTTAGAAGTTCTCATTCTAATAGGTCATATGGAGTGTATCTAGTATATTTTACACCCTTCAAGTGTAAAATTATCCCTAGTGTCTAAAACTAAACTCTAGTCCACTTACTTTGAGTAGTCTCATGCATATCACCTCCATATGAAATACTAATGTTAGAGTATTATAATACTTTAAATCTAGTGTTGTAGGTCATTTCTCTTATTACAAGAGTATGATAACATAGTGTATATCCTTGTGGTGTATCACCCCCTTATAATAGTTTACTTTAAAGCATTTTTCTACCTCTTTTCACATAAGAAATTAGTTATTATAGGTGATAAGCACTAAAATTTCAATCTAGGGAGCTAGCCCTTAAACCTAAAGGTCTACCTCTACTATAGGCAACCCATAAGCCTATAGGTATTCTAGTGTTACCCAAATATTATATTAGGATTTAACAACCTCTTCTAGGGTGTAATATTTGTTGATATTAGCTTTGGCATGCCTGATGTGACCATTGTCCTAAAGATAACTTATTAAGGTGAATGTTGCTCTTGACAACATCACAGTTGCATATGGTGTGCTACTCAGCATTTGGAAACTCCATTTAAGGTAAAATATCATTGTATACCATTGTCTTATCACATTCTTTAGTTCATACTTCATGGTACTTATTAGGCCATCTTCTAGTAGAGTTTTCAATCCTATCAATCCACCTATTCAACCTAAACTTCGTATTGAAGTTAAACATCCTCAATCTGTTCTTCCCTTTAAAGAGCAAGATGACTTTACTAGATAATAATACCAAGAAAGTGAAGAAGAGTTTGAAGATAATATGGCTAGGTAGAATGCCTTCTTAGCCTTTAACATCAAGAATCCAATCCATCTTGATGTATATGATGACATTACCCCTAATGTTATAAAGAGTGTTCCTATATTCAATGATTAAGGTCATGTCACTCCTAATAAGTACATTAGGGATATATCAAACTTATATAGTTTCCAAAATGTCATTGAGGTCAATATTGCCATTAGAATCCATTCCATATCCATTAGAGGGAAATCATTTGAATGTTATAGGAATTTTCCTAGTGGTTATATAATAACTTGGGATGATTTTAGAGAGATGTTAACATCAATATTTTAATACAAGAGTGACCACACATCACTTATCCATCAACTTAATATGATTCGAAATTCCCCCAAGGATACAATTCAATATTTTAGTGATATATTCCAAATGACTTGGCATAGGTCACCCCCTCACATGAGACCACCTACTAGCTTTGTGTTTTCTACATATTTGAGGGCCATTGGCATAGACATAGCCATCATGGTACAATATATGGGTGGTTTTACCTTACTTGAATCATATTAACTTACCATTAGAGCTGATAATGGACTCATATGAGATAGGAAGTTGACTCTAAAAGTGTTTATACCTCTACTACCAAATACTACTATTGTTTCTCCAAGCATTGCCCAAGTTCCTAATCTAAATCCTAAGTAAAGGACTAATCCTAAGAAGGTAGAAGAGACAATTTATTGGAAATCAAGGTCTAAGTTATTTGAGGATAAACTTAGATAATAAAATATGTATAGAGGTGTGAATCAAAATACCTAACCCTATCATCAAAAATATGTTCAACAATATGGGTAAGGGAGAGGTCAAGGGTAGCCTAATTTCAATAGGCCTACCAATACATACAATCCCACTTCCACATCCAACACAAGAGCAATGGTATTGGTGCATAACAATCTGATCCAAGGAGACAAGTGGAAAACATGTCAATTCATGTATGCTAATGAAGGTGGATATCAATCTCTAGTTTTTCAAAGAGGATTAACTCCTCAACTATCAATGGGAGATGAATTTATAATGCAAACTAATGAAGGGTGGCAAACTCAAGGAATGAGCTTCACTAACTTCCTATTTGAAGACACTTATGTTCTTAATCAAGGAAATACAATTATAGATGACACTAGAGATAAGATAAGCTAATGGTGTGCCTTAAATTGTAGATATTCCTCCTATAAGGTAGCAAAGCATGACTTTAAGCATGGTAATACCTACAAATCTTACACCTTATTCAAGTTATAATGTTGGGAGGCCTACTCAAATTAATTTAATATCTCAAGTTCTAAAAACTTCCTTGCCTCCAAAGACTTAATAAAAGTTAAACACTCCTCTAAACATTTTGGATTCATTAAATAATGCTAAGGAATCTATCTCCCTTTGGGATGTCCTTCACATGCTTGGCCAAAAAGAACTTTTACAAAATCAACTATCCACTAACCATGTTAGTCCTCCATCATCAAGCCATGGTAATAATAGTGTTGCTATTACCAATGATCATAATAAAATTGTGGAACCTTATACCAAATTTGATAAGCCTCTAAATTTATACTTCACTCTCCTTATGGGGGACAAACTAGTTCATAACTACATAGTTGATAGTGGAGATAGCACATCAGTGATGCCCAAAGTTATAGATAATAAATTAGGTCTAAAGTATGAACCACATAGTAAAAGTGTACTTAAATTAGATGGTACACCTACCAAGTTAATAATATTAATTAAATGTTTGAATGTTTTCTTGCATGATTGTCCTAGTTTCCCCATCCTCTAAGACATTGTGGTTGTTGACTCATCTACCCACTTTACTATCTGCCTCTCAAGGGATTCAAATCCAATATAAGAGGCTACCTCTTAGATAATTGGTTCTTCTTGGCCTTCATGACAAGTTAAGTATCAATGATAACCATTATAACTCAACCACTTGACAACTTTCACATTGAGCCCTATGTATTAGAAAGCTCCAATCTCAATTATGTCATCAATGATCATGAGGGATCCATTTTGGATGATGAAACATATTCTAAGCTTGAGATAATTTATGATTTGTTTCTAGATGATTATGTTGTTAATGATTATGAGAATTATCCATACACTTATTTTGAACAAACTAAACTTAGCACCTATATCATCCATGACAAAGCATATGAACAATCTGAGGTAATCATTGAGTATTTTTTCACAAAAACTATCGAAGGTAATTACTTGATTCATGTGTATGATGATGACAATTTAAAGATCATGATATATCAATATGATGAGAAAAACCATGTAATTTTTATTTTACTTGATCAAGGAGCCCTTGAAGATGACATTCATGAGGAAGAAGATGACCTATGGCAAAGGTTTAATGACATAAGCCAAGAGTTTGATCAGTTGGGTAAGATTGCTTCTCCTATAAAGAATTGAATATTTGATGTCAAGTTGGTTGATGAACTTAACAAGTAGGTTTTTTAGTTTTTCACCAATCATGAATTTGAGTGTCATGTTATGAGTGAATATGAATATCAATTTGTTATCCAAGAATTTGTAGTCATGGAGGAACCTAGTGAAACTACTACCAAAGAGGTTGAAGTTATGGAAGAGTTTTATGAATATAATGTAGGCATGTTTATGCTTGAATAATAGTAAATAAATTGGCCTAAAAATGAGTCATTTTCAAATGTGATAAATCATCAAAAGATCAAGCTTGATGATCCCATACCTCAAGAACATCATTCCCAAGAAAAGAGTACTAATCAGATATAATAGAGATAAAGTAAGTTAAAAACACAAAAAATATCCTTGGAAATCAAAATGGATCATATTTGAGAAATAAAAGTGGTATACTTTTAGGTAGGAGAGGATCTAAGGATGGTAATTCACTTCACCATCCACATAAATAATTGTTTGTTAACAAACATGCTTTACATGTTAGATTGATTTCATGGAGTATAAAAGATGCAAGAAGCACCATCTTTAACCTTGGTTAAATTATGGTGAGTTTTTCTTCACCTCAAGTTTGAGGTCTTTTAAATATTAGGGTAGGTGTCTGTCTTTTCTTTGGTTGTGTGTGTATGTTCTATAAGTGTTCTTGAAGAACCCATGTGTGTTTCATTTATTGTGTCTTTTTTTGTGTGTATCTTAATATGTTTATTGTGTTTTAAAATTATATTTAGTGTAAAACTTGTGCATAATTTATTCCATATCCCAATGGCTAGGAGTAGGCTATTGGTTATTTGCATAACTAGTTTGCCACCCTTAGGAAATTACTAAGAATATTGACTATTTTGACCACAAGTCAAAATAAGTAAAACCCCTATAGTATAAATTTCTTATATGGGTATATTAAGGTCTTATTGTGTGTACCATGGTCCTACTTTAGGTCCTTTGATGTTTCATTAGCATTGTCACATTCACCTTTAGGCCTATGCCATCTTAGGGGCCGTATTTGAGTCATTTATGAAGGTTTGTGAAATTTCCCATGTAAGAAAAGGTGTCCAAGTGTTCTTAAATGTCCATTATGTTATTTTATTATCATACATGTTAGTCCTAACTAAAAAATTGTAGTTTTTTATGTTAGAACAAGAAAATAGTTGAAAAAGGAAGTGATTTGGTTAGTTATATAGCTTATATAGGTGTTTTGTCATATGTGAAAGTTTTTACAGTGACTATTTAAAATTTAAAAAGTTTAATTATACATTTGATTGGATATTTAGGTCCAAAAATTGGTAAAAAATCTTTTCATTCTTCCATCACTCTTCTTTGCATACTAGAAGGGTTAATCAATTTTGGTTTAGTATAAACAATAGGGGTGAAATCAGGTCAAATGTTATTACAGGATGATATTACTCCTTTTTCACTTCAAATCCATAGTAGGAATTATAGTATTGGTCACTTTTCCATTATGAACCAATGTTAATAAGTCTACTACCTTTTTTTTCTTACTCATCCCCATACCCTATAGGTTTCCTTTTTGTTTGAGTTGATCTATATAAAATAAGTACTATAAGTGATTTTATAGAGTGTGTACATTATTATATAATTTTTATAGCCTTGGTTACATGTTTATAAGTGAATTTAAAGGCACAAGTACCTTAGTTTTCTAGTTGAGATTTCAATGATTAGTTGCAAACAAGTTTCACCAATTATAAAGGGGTTTTTTTCCTATGGTATTTTAAAATGAGGTTGACATGTTATATTTAATGCATATAATGTAATTTTAAACACCTCTCCTTTAAAATATTAGTCCAAAATGTGATTAATATTAAGGATAGTCAAGAAGCATATATGTGTAGTTAATTTTCCAGCATGTGGACCTATAGTTAGGAGAAAATAGTCTCTTGCATAATCATGATGGTCAAACATATAGGTTTAAAAGTGGAAAGAAGTATCATGTCATGAGAAATAAATTTTTATTTGTTTTAGTGGATTAGGATAGGTTTTCTTAACTATTTACACCTTACCTTCACTATTTCATATACTATATGTTCACCTATAGGTTTTCATAGAGGTCTAAGTGAATTGGAGCGTAGATGGTTGAAACTAGTTTGAACCTTCATTAAGGTATTGAAAATAATGAAGGTGTCATGGTAATCATCATAGAGTTACAAGGTATAAAATAGTCTTGAATCAATGCTCTTAAGTCAAGAAGGTGGCTTCATGGACACATTACCTTAAAATATCCAAAATAGGGACTCTAACTTACTTTTGACCCTCTCATGGTGGCTTACCTTGAAGTATAAATAGGTCTAATGTGTTCCATCATGAAGTTAAAACATAGGAGTGAGGCCTTGACCAAAGATGATGAGGTTTTGGTCCTAATATGTGATTTAGATGAGGCATCCATTTCATGCATTCTTTCAATATAAAATGTCAATGTTCTCTATAGTATTTTGAGTCAAAATGGCTTTACAATGGTATGAGACCTAATGGAGGCATAGAATACATGAAACTTACTTATTTTGTATGGAGGTGGTATTAGTGGCTCAAATAACATTTAAAATATTTGAATTATATGGTCTTAAATCATATTACCATCCTACAGGGGCTCTTTTTGTCTTCAAAATAGTCACTTATAGTTGAGTATAGAATGATGACATAGTGTACATTAAAAGATTTGACTATTGGTTTGGATTTAGGCCTAAAATGAGTGTGTTTGACAATGAAGGTGAGTTTAAATACCTCCAATAAATCCTAATCATGAAGTATACTATGTATAGTAACCTACAAGGGTCCCAATTTTGCTCTCAAAAGGACAGCTTCAGGTTGACTAAGGACTGATAGTATATTGAAAGCTGGCAGTCTAATTGTTATTTTATAGTTATGCCCAATATGAATATGCTTGATTATGAGATTATCTAATAGATGATAATAATAACCTAATTTATTTAAAACTATGGATAAATCATTAAATAGACACCTACAGGTATATCTCTTTCCTAAGTCAGTACATAGTTTGCTACAATATATTTGACTAGGCTTAGTCAAGTAAAGAGAGATGGATTGAAGAGGCTAGCATGGATGATGATAAGTTGGGTTATTATAATTAATTAATTATGGTGATTTACACCTCATGAAATTCTTAGGATAGTGAGATAATATGAAATTATGTTTCAAGATTACAACCTACAGTCATGACCCAAAGTCTTTGTATAGTCACTATTACACAAAGTCTGTCTTAGATTTTGTGATGTTTGGGGGTGTTTGGAATGTGATCTAGACCTAATAATTTATAAATAGGGTCCCCAAGAAATATTTTAATCCCTCATAAGGTCCAAATGTCTCATTAAATAGGGGATATGCCTTTTTTTATCTTAGATAGAGGTCACTACCAGAGAAGCAAGATAGTAGTTTGGGTGAGTGGTGGTGTATACACATAATATTTTCAAACTTTTATTGATTAATGACACTTTATATCTTGAAAGAACCTATTAAGTCTTAATATCTTTGAGTGTATTCCATAGTGGGTGCACTGGGAAATGGGTAGGTAGACCATTGGTGCTTCATAAGATTATTAATCATTTTGCCACTTTCTATCTACACACTAGCTCCCTAAAACTATAAACCTTAGGCTTATTCTTCTCTTTCCTATCCATTATATTCATTATCATGATTTATTCCTTCATTTATTACCTTATTACCCTTTTTACATATTAATTACACTAGGCTGACCTGGTTGACCTAGTCTATTCTAGGGACACTTTAGTTGTTTTCACTTGTTTGTATCCTAGTTGACCTAGCATAGACTTTAGGCATTAGCCCAAGAATATACTAGGTGAACCCAATTGACCTAGTATAGTCGACATGTTTGAATCTTTTTTAAGAAAGATATTACTATATATACAAGTTATTTTCCCACCAATTATAAGAATAGAAAAATCAATTGAATAAGTATGAATGAACATCTGATTATTGACCATTCTATTTGAGGAATAAAGATTTATGATTCAATACTTTCTTTGGAGCTTTGATCTTATCTTATGGAGAAGTATTTTGGATGCTTAGGTAGATCATGTAGCCTAGATCTAATTTATCTTAGTTATCATTAACATCCATAATAATCTCTTGTGAATCAGCTTGGCCAAGGGAGAGGTTGAGTCTCAGAAGGTTCATCTTCAAAGGTAAGTATTCCTAACTTTATTTCTCCTTTGTAAGAGTATATAGATAATGCAATATGTATTCTTCTCTTCCATGTATTAGGATTACTTATACATCGATGTGATTATATGTCTCATATGAATTTTTATTTTGGTTATTGTTTATTTGTTTTTTTCTAACCCCCACTTTGTGCCACAAGCTTTGGTGCGCACTATATTAGTTTACTTTTCTTGTCACTAGAATAGTTTACTTTCTTGTTTATTAGCATAAGTGAATATTAAATCATATGTCTCTTTTATAGTTATTATATGATTTTGTTAAACTGTAGGATTTGGAACCCTTACTATCATGATGTGTTGTGATAAATAATACAAGTGATCCCCTAATTCGGTCTAGTAGATCCCCATATTAGCCATGCTCCTGCTTACCAAGTGTATACCGAATCAAAAGTGTAGGTGTGTTATATCTTATCCAATCTAAGATTAATTCATTGTACATCATGAAATTATGATTGCATACATTCTAGTGAACCTGATGTGAATCCAACCCTTATTGGATTTGTTCACTTTTATTCCATTTATTTTATTATTTTGTCATCATTTCTATCATAAATTTTGACATACTAGTTTGTTTTTGTTGACCCTATCATGTCCCCTTTTTCGTGGACATTGACAGACTTGATGATTAGCCTATTATGCGACCTTCGTAGGCTAATAGGATGGATAGAGGGTCATGATGGAGATTGGCTTAGCTTCAATTTGCAGAATTCTTATAGTTGGCTTTCATTCAAGTTATTTTAGACACATTTGGCCTGAGCTCCTATTATTTAGGGATATTTGACATGCAGCAGAGTGCCTTTATTTTGGTATGGTCATGTTCAGAATCACTCCCTGGTTCACCAGCTTTGAATGGTTCAAGGATCTGACATGTATTGAGGGAGATATTAATATTTGATTGATTTAATCAAATATTAATTATTTAGCCTATTTTTAATTAGAAACCCTAATTATAATGTAAGAAACCCTAATTAGGGCAAGCATATCTTTTTGAGGGTATAAGGGTTTCTCATGGAGGCCATTATTGATTATGCATTGATTATTGATTTTGAAGAATTCTTCTGTGAAGACTGAGCCAAGGGTCCCAGGATTCCATTGCAGTGGAGAATGTCAACTCTTCATTATGTGCGATTTAGAGGTTGTGAGATATCAGCTGATTTATTGCCAAATTGAGAGATAGCTTCATACAAAAGTTATCACAGAGGTACAGATTTGAGAGATAACTTCACACAAAAGTTATCACAGTATTTAAAGTATTTCTTTATTTAGTTTTTGATTCAATAAATTATACAGATAGAGATCTTCTATATTAGAGACATATTTTTAGATCAGGGGTTGAAAATAGGTAGGTTGTGCTTAATTGGTGGCCGTACGAAGTTCGTACAAGTCCGTACAAATCCACGCAGACACCGACCTCGGTAGACAGAGATCCCCAGTGACTGACATCGACCGATTGAAGACTGACGTCGGTGGAGAAGGACCTATAGTGACTGACATCGGTAGCTTATCGACCAACACCGATGACTGTGTGTTCAACACAGCAGGCCGAGACAAAATTTCTAGATTCAGGGTCAATCTCCAGATTTGCAAAAGCTTAGGGTTTCAAGACAAAATATTTCACGTTATTTTATTTATATGATAGAGACTCAATTATGTAATCATCTAGAAGAACAAGTGATAAGATCTTTGATTTTTTATTGAGAGAATATATTGTGATTTATTTATTCATATTTGAAATTATTTTGGCAAAAAGTGTATCTTTGTTCAGAGCTATTTGTATTTAGATATTCCCTACTGAAAGGGGATATTATAGTGGTATCAAAGCTTTTGCTTATAAATAAGAGCCCCTAAGTAAGGGACATTATAGTGGTATCAGAGCTTTTATAGAGTCAAAAGGAGCCCCCAAGTAAGGGACATTACAGTGGTATCAGAGCTTTTGCTTGGAAAAAAAGAGCCCCTAAGTAAGGGACATCACAGTGGTATCAGAGCTTTGCTTGGAAGAAAGGAGCCCCTAAGTAAGGGACATCACAGTGGTATCAGAGCTTTTGCTTAGATAAAGGAGCCCTAAGTAAGGGACATCATAGTGGTATCAGAGCTAATGTCTTGCCATCCTATTGGTAGTTTGGGTATCAGTATGGCTTTAACAGGTGTCAAAGATTTGGAAGAAAGAATGCACAATGCAAAGAAGAAGTTAAATAATCCGTTTCAGCAAGAAGATGACATTCTAAAAACTTTGGAGGAGTTAGAAACTTATTTAGGCAAGGTTGATCAATCAAATACTTATGATATGCAAACAACGTTATCTCCAGTGTTTGGTTCATTGGTGAAGCCCTGATTATTAAGACATCATGATGAGGTGGGAAGACTTGCAACTCTCTCTTGCATTAGTGAAATCATGAGAATAATCACTGGCTTTAATTTTTATGATGATCAAATTATGAGAGAGGTACTTCATGCCATGGTAAAAAGCTTCAAAAAGTTGGATGACATTAGAGACCCTCATTTCTTAAAGAGGGCAAGATTACTTGAAACATTTGCAAGGTATGGATTTGAAAACATTATGATGGTAGTAGGTTGTATTGGTGGCATTCACAGGATGTTTAACATATTTTGGAGTATTTTAGATGAGTTTCATTCCAATGATGTATTAGCATCAATGCACTCTATCATGTTCAAAATCTTGTTTGAGGAGGAGGATAAAATTTCTAAACTTTTGGAAGAGGATTTATGGTATGTCTGAACAAAAGAGAAAAATGTCTCACTTAGAGCCAGTATGTGGTTAAAGAGTTCAATTGATAGACCTAAGGATCGTAGTACTTTCCCTATGACATGCAAAAGTTTGAATGATGAGTTTAACAGACATGCTGATCTAGTATAGGGAGACATTAACACATTTTTTGGTAATGATTTATTTGCATTATCTTCACAGGTAGGAGCAGTTGAGGATGTTGTGGATGAGCTTTGTCTTAGGGTGAGTTTAGCTTAGGTTTTAGACAGTGAGGATGATTCTGATGATTGCATTTAGAGTGTGGAGGTGTACTCAGATGTTAGTACACTGAGTGTTGGTGGCAAGTACATTCCTACAGTTGTTGCTGAGGAGCATGTTGTTGAGGCTGACACACATGTTCAAGATTTGGGAGTACCTGATTCTAATGAGTTTGAGATACCAGTGGAGTCGAGTCTCCAGATTGATTCTTCTCACACATATGACAGTGTGGTACCATTTGTTGTGCCATTTTTACAAAGGGATTAGTTATGGGATGGATTGGCACCATCTTTTGTAGATGGAATTAGCATTTTGAGTTGTCCATTTTACTTGAGTTATGATACTTCGAGAGCTTGTTTCTCATGTGTTCTTGACTATGGGAGTTGTGCTTTTAGAGTCTAGTTGAGTAGTATTTACCAGTTTGATTGTGGATTCCTCTTTGTTCTACTTTTGATGATATTGTAGGTACTTGCATTGATTTACAGCAGTGCAGAGCATAACTACATTTGGGATCCAGGTGGATCAGGTGGTTCATTGTTATGAGATTGCTTGGGGACAAGCAATTTCTAGAGGGGTGGATTGTCATGTCCCCTTTTTCATGGACATTGATAGACTTGATGATTAGCCTATTATGCGACCTTCGTAGGCTAATAGGATGGATAGAGGGTCATGATGGAGATTGGCTTGGCTTCAATTTGTAGAATTCTTATAGTTGGCTTTCATTTAGGTTATTTTAGACACATTTGGCCTGAGCTCCTATTATTTAGGGATATTTGACATGCAGTGGAGTGCCTTTATTTTGGTATGGTCATGTGTGGAATCACTCCCTGGTTCACCAGCTTTGAACGGTTCGAGGATCCGACATGTATTGAGGGAGATATTAATATTTGATTGATTTAATCAAATATTAATTATTTAGCCTATTTTTAATTAGAAACCCTAATTCTAATTTAAGAAACTCTAATTAGGGCAAGCATATCTTTTTGAGGGTATAAGGGTTTCTCATGGAGGCCATTATTGATTATGCATTGATTATTGATTATTGATTTTGAAGAATTATTCTGTGAAGATTGAGTCAAGGGTCCCAGGATTCCATTGCAGTGGAGAACATCAACTCTTCATTGTGTGCGATTTAGAGGTTGTGAGATTTTAGCTAATTTATTGCCAAATTGAGAGATAGCTTCATATAGAAGTTATCACAGAGGTATAGATTTGAGAGATAACTTCACACAAAAGTTATCACAATATTTTAGGTATTTCTTTATTTAGTTTTTGATTTAATAAATTATACAGATAGAGATCTTCTATATTAGAGACATATATTTTCAGATCAGGGGTTGAAAACAGGCAGGTTGTGCTTAATTGGCATCCGTATGAAGTCCATACAGGTCCGTACAAATCCATGCAGACACCGACCTCGGTAGACAAAGATCCCCAGGGACCGACATCGGCTGACCGAAGACCGACATCGGTAGAGAAGGACCTACAGTGACCGACGTCGATATCTTATCGACTGACGCTGGTGACTGTGTGTTCAAAACAGTAGGTCGAGATAGAATTTCTAGATTTAGGGTCAATCTCCAAATTTACAAAAGCCCAAGGTTTCAAGATAGAATATTTCACGTGATTTTATTTGTATGATAGAGACTCAATTGTGTAATCATATAGAAGAACAAGTGATAAGATCTTTGATTTGCTATTGAGAGAATATATTGTGATTTATTTATTCATATTTGAAATTATTTTGGCAAAAAGTGTATCTTTGTTTAGAGCTATTTGTGTTTGGATATTCCCTACTGAAAGGGGATATTACAGTGGTATCAAAGCTTTTGCTTAGAAATAAGAGCCCCTAATTAAGGGACATTACAGACCCATTTTTTTCTTTATTTATAAGAATAGGTAACTAGATCGAGAAACTCAACCTAGTATAGTTTTTTATCACTTTTTATAATACCAATTCATCTTACTAGGTTGACTTGATCAACCTAGTGTATTTACGGTCACTTTTCAGTAATTTATGTACAACTTGATCATGTAGATCGACCCAATATAAATTTCAATTTTTATACTTTCAGATCATCCTAATAAGTCAACCTTCTTAACCTAGTATATTTCTAGACTTCTAGTCTAACCAATTAGGTTGACTAGTGCATTTTTAGCACCTTTTCAATAGATTTTTATATTACTTGGTTGACTAGCTCGACCCAATCTGTAGGTTTTGGATCAATAATTTATATCTCTAAACCATCAAAGTGATTTTATATTCTTTTATATCTCTTTATTTTTGTACTTTTTAAAAAAAATTATAGCCTTCAAAACTATCTCTATACAACCAACTAGATCAAGTTGGTCAACCTAGTTTTTTGTCTTGTTTGCTATTTAAAACAACTAGGTTGACCTAGTAGGTTTTTTAGGCCCTATTTTCAATAATTTTATCTTGACACTCTCAACCTAGTTTTGTTTGTTGTACATATATTTTTTTCACTATACCTTGTTTTGAAGTTGTAATTCACCTTATATTTTAATTACATCTTTCATTTCAACTATTTGCATGCCTAGAATAGTTCACATAGTCTAATTAAGAAGTTTTTAATTGAATACTTAGTTATACTATTTATATTTTATGCACACATGGCCAAATCACTTAACATCAAAAATCATTTTAACATTTGACTACCCAAGCCAACCTACTTGCATTTCATCACTAAAGGGAAGCTAACTTGATACTTTGGTTAAGTATAAAGTGTGGTTAATGGTATATTTTGGCTAAGTACCCCACACTCTTATCATTGTGGTGTGTGAATTGAGGGGGTAGGCCCTAATATCAAACCTATATCATTTCCATTATAATATATTTTATCTTAAACTCACATTAAACAATCCATATATTGATATTTAGCACCTTATTTACAGTCAAGTTTCTATTATTTAATATCATTCTTAATAATCTAACATTCTAGGTTGACCAATTAGTTAGCTTTACTTTCCAAGTTGTTTGCTTTCTCTTTACACAATTGTGTGCACAACAACTTGCACTAGCTCATATTGATACAAGATTTTTTACTTTGGGTGCATCAATTAGATTCACTAACATCAATTTAATTAATTATTTTCTTGCTTTTATCATTTACTTTCTTAAATTAACTACAAATTATCTTGATTTATTTTCACAAATTGATTATCACCTCTTTCTTTTTCCTATTTATTATGCTAAGTCGATCAAGTCAACCTAGTTGACCTATTACTATTTTTAGACTTTTTCCCTTTTTATGCTAATATGTGTTCTCTATACTGGGTCGATTCTATGGACCTAGTTTGGTTTCACAAACCTAGTTTTTACACTAGGTCGATTAGGTTGACCTAGTTTAGTTACAATCACTTTTTGATTCCTTTTTTATCTCATCTTGATTTTCCTCCTTTCATCATGGACTATCTATTTGGTGATAACACTAAAAATCAATTAGCAGATATGATGGAATTCACCAATCTTAATAGGGTCTCCCATAGACAAAGTAGGGTTCTTTTTTAGAATGTTAGTAATGTCCATATTGCAACCCGTACAATGAATTATGGAAATCCTTATATTACCTCTTTGTATCATAATCCTCTTTTCTTATAAGATAAATATTAGTTATAATATACTCCCAAAATACTTTTCTTTATCATATAATTCCCTCAACATAGAGGGGAAGAGCTTTCTACCATCTATAACCTCATGATTAGTCATCAAGTTGAAGAGCCTCATTCTCCTACTTCCACTTTCTCAATTATATTTTGGGGTAATAATTTATTTGCTTCTCAACATCTCCCTTCAATATTGACTCCTTTTTATGCTATGACATCTTCTTCTTTAACTTTTTCTACCTTCATTCCTAATGCTACACCCCTAAACTATCACATGTATGAGGATAGTATTAGCTGACTTGTGGCTTACTTATCCCTCTTTGACATTATATTACACTTATCTATGCTTTATTTATATTATTAGGTCGGCATATGGAGTAACCATGGCCCAGTCAGACTATATATAGGAGGTAGTGGGTAATCATTTATCATCATATTGTGAATTCTGATCTTATTGAAGCTTGTGGAGGTTGCCCCCTCAAAGTGGCTTATCTATTATCATATATTTGGATATATTTCAGTTATATTTGGATATAATTCTACTGTTATACTTAATTTTTGAAGTAATTTCATTAAAAGTGCTATCAGAGCTGTGATTTGGGCAATCTTGTGGGCGAAACACTAAATTTTTAAATTTTGTGATATATAAAAAATAGTTGCAAATTTATATGAATTTTTTTTATTAGAGGTGATAAATTATAACATTAATCTTCCACTAAAATTTCAACTCATTTGGATCTATTTTTCAAAAGTTATCACTATTTTATGGTTTTTCATAAAATTGCTATATCGTGCGCAATTCAAAGAACTTTTATGAGTTGTTTATATTTTTGGAAATATTATACAAATTTGGATACGGTTTGTTCTTGGTATATTTTGATTTGAGGCCAAAATAATTCTAAAATCACTTGATCAAAGTTGGGTCAAAAGTGTTAATAAGGGTCGACATCATAAAACCCTTTTATGGCAGGTCCACAGACTCGAGGCTGAGGAAAGGGTGCTAAAACTCCAAGAAAAACTCCTCAAAAGGATGAGATGGAGTTAGAAGGGGGCTGTAGTAGACCCATTGTACTAGGGTTTTTTGACAGAGATCATAAAGTGAGCCAGCTTGACTATAGTGTGCAAAGCATTCAGAGTGAGGTGCAAGACATACAATCTAATATGCAATCCATACAAGATAGTTTGGGATATATCATGATGGTTTGAACATTAATCAATCAAACCATCAAGCTAACTCTATTTCACAAATCCACCAGGGTGGTTCTCCTAACCAATCTACTTCAAATCTAACTCCATGGCCACAGAAGAACCTATTACCAAAAGTGGATATGCACAAATTCGATGGAAAAGATCCACTCAATTGGCTCAACCAAATGGAGAGTTTTTTTGACCTACATCAGATTCCAAGTGGACAGAAGGTTACCATGGCATCCTTGTATCTTGAACCTGATCAATTCATTTGGTATCGATGGTTGTGTGCTCAAAAGAAAAAGATGAGTCTCAATGTCACCTGGTCAATTTTTACAGAGCAACTACAATTACACTATGGCAATAGTGTGACAGATAATTACTTCAGCCAACTAGAAAATTTTTGACAAATGAGCTCCATTAAGGATTATATTCATCATTTTTAGAACCTATCCTTACGTGTGGAGACAATTTCTGATGCAAACTTGAATGACCTATTTTTGGGTGGACTCAAGGACCACATTCAACATGAGGTATGCATGTTTAATCCACTTAATATTTTTGAATCTATTATCCTTACACGTAGAGCTGAGGAAAAATTCATAGCCAACAAGAAGCAGCCATTCACTCACTTCAAAGATCGTAGCATATCAACATCAACATTTCCTCCACCTACTAGATTGACCCCTCAACAAATTGAAGAAAAGCATGCAAAAGGATTATGTTTTGGTTGTGATATCAAGTGGAGTAAAGGACATAGATGTGCTGAGAAGAAGTTATTCTACATTGAGGGACCAAATGAAGATGAAGAAGTAGATGATTCCTCCAATGATGATGAGGAAGATATAGAGGAGGTACCTGAAGATTCCCAACCTACAATCTCTTGTCATGCACTTGCAGGTATTAGCACTCCACAAACTCTTAAGGTGGTGGGTTTCCTCAAGAAACAGAAGGTGACAATGTTGATTGATTTAAGGAGCACACATAACTTTATAAACCATAAGTTGGCCACTTGATTAAACTATTTCATCTACCCAACACCAAAATTTTAGGTCATGATTGCAGATGGTGGCACAATTAATTGTTCAGGCAAATGCCATAGTATTAAGCTTACTATGGGTGGGTACAATCTTGACTCTCCTATGTTTGCTATTCCTATGGGTAACACAAACATTGTTTTGGGAGTCTTATGGCTCACAACCTTAGGTACCATTGAGATGAACTTCCAAGAACTATTCATGCACTTTCATTCTGAAGGTAAGAAAATTGAACTACATGGATTACATGCAAAATCTCCACAATTGGTTAGTTCACATCAGATGGCCAAGATGCTCAAAAAGGGAGTAGAGGGAATTATTGCATGATTATGCTCCATAGAAGTTAAACCCACAAAGTTATCTACACATCTTTATCTACAAATAATTATTGAAGACCACTCATCTATTTTTGGGGCCATGCCAAAAGGACTACCACAAAAAAGAGAACATGATCATGCCATTCAACTAATTCTAGGTAATCAACCACCAAATATCAAACCATATAGATATCCATATGCACAAAAGAGTGAAATTGAAAAGATGGTCTATGAGATGCTGGAGGCAGGGATCATCAAGCATAGCCAAAGTGCATATTCATCACCAGTGGTCATGGTGCAGAACAAGGATGACACATGGAGGATGTGCTTAGATTATAGGGAACTCAACAAGTACACCATCAAAGATAAGTTTCTTATTCTAGTAATTGATGATTTACTTGATGAGTTTCATGGTGCTAATATTTCACAAAATTGGATCTTTGCTCGAGGTACCATCAAATTAGAATCAAGGATGAAGATGTTCATAAAACTACTTTTAGAACATATGAGGGCCATTATGAGTTTTTGGTAATGCCCTTTGGTCTTACAAATGCACCATCTACTTTTCAGAGCTTGATGAACATTATTTTTAGGCCTTTCTTAAGGAAGTTTGTGCTAGTTTTCTTTGATGACATATTGATTTATAGTCAGACATGGGAAGCACATCTGCAACATGTGAAACAGGTGTTGATAGTTTTGGAGAAGCACCAACTTTATGCGAAGCCATCTAAATGTGGTTTTGGAGTAGAGGAGGTAGAGTACCTTGGTCACATTATTTCCCATGAAGGGGTCTAAGTTGATCGTCAGAAGATTAAAGCGATAATGGAATGGCCCATGCCAAAAACTCTCAAAAACCTTTGAGGTTTTCTTGGACTAACATGTTACTATAGAAGATTCATCAAAGGTTATGGCAGCATAACAGCTCCACTCACTACATTGCTAAAGAAGGATGCTTTCCATTGGAATTATGATGCCTCTAAAGCATTTGAGAAACTAAAATTAGCTATGTGCACCACTCCAATTTTGGCTACTCCAGACTTCTCACAAACATTCACTAATGAATGTGATGCTTCTGGGTCTGGATTGGGGGCAGTAATAATGTAGGAAGGAAGACCCATTGCATTTGAAAGTCATCAATTCAAAGGTAAGAATCTATAAAAATTTGTCTATGAGAAAGAAATGATGGCTATTCTTCATGCAGTTAAACAATGGAGGCCTTATCTGATGTGTAAACACGTTAAGGTGAAAATGGATCATGATAGTCTCAAATACTTTTTGGAGCAAAGATTATCATTTGAGGAACAAAAAAAATGGGTAATAAAAATGTTGGGTTATGATTTTTAAATCATCTATAAGAAGGGTAAATATAATGTAGTAGCAGATGCACTATCTAGACGGGATGAATCCACAAAAGCATTACTTTGTGCAATGTCCATATTGCAAGTAGATTGGGTGGATGAAGCTAGGTTAAAATGGGAGCAAGATAAGGATACACAAGTTCTAATTTAGAATCTCCAACAAGGTAATTTATCCTCTGACAAATTTGAATGGAAAGGTAATGTCCTATGGTATAAGGGTAGGTTATACTTGTGCAAAACTTCAGAGCTTAAGCATAAGATTCTTGCAGAGTTGCATGCATCTCCACTTGGGGGACACTCAAGGTTCTTAAAAACTTATCATAGAATTAAGAAATAATTATTTTTGGAAGCACTCAAGGGATATGTACAAAAGTTTTTGGAAAAATGCATGATATGCCAATAGAATAAAGGTGAAATAGTTAAGACCCCAGGTTTGTTACAACCATTAGCAATTTCTAGTCAAAGGTGGGAGGAGGTTTTCATGGATTTCATCACTGAGTTGCCTTGTTCAGAAGGTAATAATGTTATTTTGGTCATTGTGGATAGGCTTACAAAATATGCCCATTTTTGTGCCTCTCACACCCATTTTTAGCAAGTACAGTCATAACTATTTATATGGAAGCAGTTCTCAAATTACATGGAACCCCAAAAATAATCGTAAGTGATCGTGATCCTATTTTCACTAGTAATTTCTAGACTAAACTATTTTCTTGTTTGGGTACTCATCTAGCTCATAGCTCATCTTACCACCCCAATCTAATGGACAAACTAAAGTGGTTAACAAATGTTTAGAGGGGTATCTCTGTTGTTTTGTATAAGATAAACAAGAACATTGGGTTAAATGGCTACCACTTGTAGAATGGTGGTATAACACATCTTTCCATACCTCTTCTAAAATGTCTCCATTTCTAGCACTATATGGTTACCATCCACCTTCCATCACTTCTTCATTAAAGGTGCACACTAAGGTTCGAGATGTGGAAGAGCACATTCAACATCAACAAGAGGTTTTGGCTAGTTTGAGAGAGAATTTGGCCTTGGCACAAAATAGGATGAAGCAATAAGCAAGTCAACACTGGAGTGAGTGAAATTTTGAGGTGGGTGACTGGGTATTTGTTCATTTGCAACCTTACAAGCAGATGTCCTTAAATCAATAGAAAAAGGAAAACAAACTTGCTCCAAAGTATTATGGCCCTTATCAGGTTCTAAAAAAAATTGGAAGTGTGGCTTACAATCTTGAGTTACCTCATTCATCTCACATACACCCAGTATTTCATGTTTCTTTTTTGAAGGTCATTGGATAGAAAGTTTCCACCCAAACAGAGCTCCCAGAACTAGATGAAGAAGGACGAGTCATTTTGGAACCAGAGAAGATCCTCCAAACACGTATTAAGAGGGTGAGAACTAGAGAGATTAAGGATTATTTTATCAAGTCAAAAAACCAAAGCAGTGAAGATGCAACTTGGGAAGGTGAAGAATTTCTGCAACAACATCCACAGTTGTTCAACGTTGAGGACAACATTGGTATGAAGGGGAAGGGCATGCTACGCCCCTAACCTATCACATGTATGAGGATAGTATTAGTCAAATTGTGGCTTAATTATCCCTCTTTGACATTATATTAATCTATGCTTTCTTTAGATTAGTAGGTCGGCCTATGGAGTAACCATGGCCTAGTTAGACTATATATATGAGGTAGTGGGTAATCATTTATCATCATATTGTGAATTCTTCTCTTATTGAAGCTTGTGGAGGTTTCCCCCTCGAAGTGGCTTATCTATTATCATATATTTGGATATATTTCAGTCATATTTGGATATAATTCTTTTGTTATACTTAATTCTTGAAGTAATTTCATTACAAGTGGTATCAGAGCTACAATTTGGGCAATCTTGTGGGTGAAACACTAAATTTTTAAATTTTGTGATATATAAAAAATGGTTGAAATTTTCTATGAAATTTTTTTATTGGAGATACTACATCATCACATTAAGCTTCCATTGAAATTTCACCTCATTTGGATCTAGTTTTCAAATGTTATCATGATTTTATGGTTTTTCATATAATTGCTCTATCGTGTGCAATTCAAAGAATTTTTCTGAGTTGTTTACATTTTTGGAAATATTATAAAAATTTGTCTATGGTTTCTTCTTGGTATATTTTGATTTGAGGCTGAAATAATTCCAAAATTGCTTGATCAAAGTTAGGTCAAAAGTGTCAATAAGGGTCGACATCGTAAAACCCTTTTATGGTAGGTCCACAAACTCAGGGCCAAGGAAAGGGTGATGAAACTCCAGGAAAAACTCCTAAAGAGGATGAGATGGAGTCATAAGGGGGGTGTAATAGACCCGTTGTACCAGGGTTTTTTGACCTAGATCACAAAGTGAGCTAGCTTGACTATAGTGTGCAAGGCATTCAGAGTGAGGTGCAAGACATACAATCTAATATGCAATCCATACAAGATATTTTGGGATATATCATGATGGATTTGAACATTAATCAATCAAATCATCAAGCTAACTCTATTTCAAAAACCCACTAGGGTGGTTCTCCTAACCAATCTACTTCAAATCCAACTCCATGGCCACAAAAGAACCTATTACCAAAATTGGATATGTGCAAATTCGTTGGAAAATATCCACTCAATTGGCTCATCCAAATGGAGAGTTTTTTTGACCTACATCAGATTCCAAGTGGACAGAAGGTTACCATGGCATCCTTGTATCTTGAACTTGATCGATTCATTTGGTATCGATGGTTGTGTGCTCAAAAAAAAAAGATGAGTCTCAATGTCACCTGGTCAATTTTTACAGAGCAACTACAATTACACTATGGCAATAGTGTGATAGATAATTACATCAGCCAACTAGCAAAATTTTGACAAACTAGCTCCATCAAGTAATATATTCATCATTTTCAGAACCTATCCTTGCATGTGGAGACAATTTCTAATGCAAACTTGAATGACCTATTTTTGGGTGGACTCAAGGACCACATTCAACATGAGGTATGCATGTTTAATCCACTTAATATTTCTAAATCTATTATCCTAGCATGTAGAGCTGAGGAAAAATTCATAGCCAATAAGAAGCAGCCATTCACTCACTTCAAAGATCATAACATATCATAATCAACATTTCCTCCACCTACTAGATTGACCCCTCAACAAATTAAAGAAAATCATGCAAAAAGATTATGTTTTGGTTGTGATAGCAAGTGGAGTAAAGGACATAGATGTGCTGAGAAGAAGTTATTCTGCATTGAGGGACCAAATGAAGATGAAGAAGCAGATGATGCCTCCAATGATGATGAGGAAGATATAGAGGAGGTACCTAAAGATTCACAACCTACAATCTCTTGTCATGAACTTGTAGGTATTATCACTCCACAAACTCTAAGGTGCTGGGTTTCCTCAAGAAACAGAAGGTGACAGTGTTGATTGATTCAGGGAGCACACATAACTTTATAAACCATAATTTTTCCACTTGATTGAACTATTTCATCTACCCATCACTAGAATTTTAGGTCATGATTGTAGATGGTGGCACAATTAATTGTTCAGGCAAATGCCATAGTATTAAGCTTACTATGGGTGGGTACAATCTTGACTCTCCTATGTTTATTATTCCTATGGGTAACACAAACATTGTTTTGGGAGTCTTATGGCTCACAACCTTAGATACCATTGAGATGAACTTCCAAGAACTATTCATGCACTTTCATTATGAAGGTAAGAAAATTGAACTACATGGATTACATGCAAAATCTCCACAATTGGTTAGTTCACATCAGATGACCAAGATGCTGAAAAAGGGGGTAGAGGGAATTATTGCATGATTATGCTCCATAGAAGTTAAACCCACAAAGGTATCTACACATCATGATCTACAAATAATTCTTGAAGACCACTCATCTATGTTTGGGGCCATGCCAAAAGGACTACCACCAAAAAGAGAACATGATCATGCCATTCAACTAATTCCAGGTAGTCAACCACCAAATATCAGACCATATAGATATCCATATGCACAAAAGAGTGAAATTGAAAAGATGGTCCATGAGATGCTGGAGGCAGGGATCATCAACCATAGCCAAAGTGCATATTCATCACCAGTGGTCATGGTGTGGAAGAAGGATGACACATGGAGGATGTGCCCAGATTATAGGGAACTCAACAAGTACACCATCAAAGATAAGTTTCCTATTCTAGTAATTGATGATTTACTTGATGAGTTGCATGGTGCTAATTATTTCACAAAATTGGATCTTTGCTTGGGGTACCATCAAATTAGAATCAAGGATGAAGTATGTTCATAAAACTGATTTTATAACACATGAAGGCCATTATGAGTTTTTGGTAACGCCCTTTAGTCTTACAAATGCACCATATACTTTTTAGAACTTGATGAACACTATTTTTAGGCCTTTTTTAAGGAAGTTTTTGCTAGTTTTCTTTGATGACATATTGATTTATAGTCAGACATGGGAAGCACATCTGCAACATGTGAAATAGGTGTTGATAGTTTTGGAGAAGCACCAACTATATGCGAAGCCATCTAAATGTGCTTTTAGAGTATAGGAAGTAGAGTACCTTGGTCACATTATTTCCCATGAAGGGGTCTAAGTTGATCCTTAGAACATCAAAGCGATAATGGAATGGCCCATGCCAAAAACTCTAAAAAACCTTCGAGGTTTTCTTGGACTAACATGTTACTATAGAAGATTTGTGAAAGGTTATGGCAGCATAATAGGTCCACTCACTTCATTGCTAAAGAAGGATGTTTTCCATTAGAATGATGATTCTCCAAAGCATTTGAGAAACTAAAAGTAGCTATGTGCACCACTCCAATTTTGGCTACTCCAGACATCTCACAAACATTCACTATTGAATGTGATGCTTCTAGTTCTGGATTGGGGGTAGTACTAATGTAGGAAAGAAGACCCATTGCATTTGAAAGTCATCAATTAAAATGTAAGAATCTACAAAAACCTATCTATGAGAAAGAAATGATGGCTATTCTTCATGCAATTAAATAATGCAAGCCTTATCTGATGGGTAGACACTTTAAGGTGAAAACGGATCATGATAGTCTCAAATACTTTTTGGAGCAAAGATTATCATCTGAGGAACAACAAAAATGGGTAACCAAAATGTTGGGTTATGATTTTTAAATCATCTATAAGAAGGGTAAAGATAACGTAGTAGTAGATGCACTATCTAGACGGGATGCATCCACAAAAGCATTACTTTGTGCAATGTCCATATTGCAAGCAGATTGGGTGGATGAAGCTAGGTTAGAATGGGAGCAAGACAAGGACACACAGGTTCTAATTCAGAATCTCCATCAATGTAATTTATCCTTTGAAAAATTTGAATGGAAAGGTAATGTCCTATGATATAAGGGTAGGTTATACTTGTGCAAAACTTCAAAGCTTAAGCATAAGATTCTTACAGAGTTGCATGCATCTCCACTTGGGGGACACTCAGGGTTCTTAAAAACTTATCATAGAATTAAGAAAGAATTATTTTGGGAAGGACTCAAGGGATATGTATAAAAGTTTGTGGAAGAATGCATGATATTCCAATAGAATAAAGGTGAAATAGTTAAGACCCCAAGTTTGTTACAACCATTAGCAATTCCTAGTCAAAGGTGGGAGGAGGTTTCCATGGATTTCATCACTGGGTTGCCTTGTTCTAAAGGTAACAATATTATTTTGGTCATTGTGGATAGGCTTAAAAAATATGTGCATTTTTGTGCTCTCTCACACCCATTTTCAGCAAGTACAGTCGCAACTATTTTTATGGAAGCAGTTCTCAAATTACAAGGAACCCCAAAAATAATTGTAAGTGATCATGATCCTATTTTCACTGGTAATTTCTAGACTAAACTATTTTCTTGTTTGGGTACTCATCTAGCTCATAGCTCATCTTACCACCCCCAATCTAATGGACAAACTGAAGTGGTTAACAAATGTTTAGAGTTGTATCTTCGTTGTTTTGTATCAGATAAACAAGAACATTGGGTTAAATGGCTACCACTTGCAGAATGGTGGTATAACACATCTTTCCATACCTCTTCTAAAATGTCTCCATTTCTAGCACTATATGGTTACCATCCACCTTCCATCACTTCTTCATTAAAGGTGCACACCAAGGTTTGAGATATGGAAGAGCACATTCAACATCAACAAGAGGTTTTGGCTAGTTTGAGAGAGAATTTGGCCTTGGCACAAAATAGGATGAAGAAACAAGCAAATCAACACTGGAGTGAGCAAAATTTTGAGGTGGGTGACTGGGTATTTGTTTATTTACAACCTTACAAGCAGATGTCCTTAAAGTAATAACAAAAGGACAAAAAAATTGCTCCAAAGTATTATGGCCCTTATCAGGTTCTACAAAAAATTGGAAGTGTGGCTTACAAGCTCGAGTTACCTCATTCATCTCACATACACCCAGTATTTCATGTTTCTTTCTTGAAGGTCATTGGATAGAAAGTTTCCACCCAGACAGAGCTCCCAAAACTACATGAAGAAGGACGAGTCATTTTAGAACCAGAGAAGATCCTCCAACACGTACTAAGAGGTTGAGAACTAGAGAGATTAAGGAATATTTGATCAAGTGGAAAAACCACAGCAGTGAAGATGCAACTTGGGAAGGTGAAGAATTTGTGCAACAACATTTACAGTTATTCAACATTGAGGACAACATTGGCTTGAAGGGGAAGGGCATGCTACGCCCCTAACCTATCACATGTATGAGGATAGTATTAGCTGACTTATGGCTTACTTATCCCTCTTTGACATTATATTACATTTATCTATGCTTTCTTTAGATTAGTAGGTCAGCCTATAGAGTAACCATGGCCTAGTTAGACTATATATAGGAGGTAGTGGGTAATCATTTATCATCATATTGTGAATTCTGCTCTTATTGAAGCTTATGGAGATCACCCCCTCAAAGTGGCTTATCTATTATCATATATTTGGATATATTTTAGTCATATTTAGATATAATTCTGCTGTTATAATTAATTTTTGAAGTAATTTCATTACACCTAATATCTTGACTAATATGGTTAGTTCTACATCTAGAGGGCCTCTCATAAGATCCACTATCCTTAATCCATCCACTACTTCATTTTTTACTACCCATGGTAATAATTATTCTAGTGCTTCTTCATCTCAACCATTTAATAGTCCATATTTTGCTTCACAAGAAAAGTTTACCACTACTGCTTCAAATTCTCATAGCTCTTATCAAACTCATGTTAACACTAATAGTGGAACCCAAGCCATTAATAATAACTCAAACACAAACATTACTTATAATAAAACTCATCAAAAATTATTAAAAACTCAAAATCAAATGAACACATTTCAAGGACATAACATGTTTCAAATGATGAGAATGCAAAACCACCTTCTTAATCTTCAAACACAACCACAACCAATGGCATGGGGTACACATAACCAAAGTGTTCCTCCTCCCCCTCTTCTATATTCTCAAGGTAATCTCATTCCTCAACCTCCATTAGTCAGCAAAGTTATCAAGCATTTACAAAAGGAACCCCTTACTACTTGAATTGCTAACATTGATATCTAAGGTATAACACCTACCATCTCTTATAATAGATCAACTAATCCTACCCTTCATCTTAAAGCATTTATAAATATTTATAAGGATTGAGTCAAATTAAACACCTTTTCTACTACCAAACTCCTTGACAAAACCCTCATAGGTGATGCCTTAGGTTGGTATAATCAACTTATATCTCATTCCATCACTAGTTTGGAGGATTTAGTGAATTTTTTAGTACAATAATTCCAAACTAGTGATCTTCATAAAAACACTTTGGCTCATTTCATCAGTTGTAAATGAAATGAAAATAAAACCACTCAAGCCTTTGATAAATGAGGGAAGAATTTATCAAACAAGTTTAAACATAACATGTTACATGATAATCTCTTTCATCTCTTTACAAATGATTTATTTCCTAAGTTACAATATTGAATCTATACCCTTTCTTCAAATACCTTGGAAGAGGCCATTGACCAAGCTAAATGACAAAATTTACTTATGAATTAATTTGATCCACCTCAACCTTCCATGGGTCCTTGTCAGTTACTTAAAAACAAAAACCAAAATATTACCAATGACAGTGTTATCGATTCATATGATACCATTCACAATGTTCAAGCTATCATTCCTACCCCTTTTTCAGAACTAACTCCTTCTCAACAATATAATAATCCTTATTTCTCATGACCAAAAATCATTGATGTACTTAAACCTCTTTCCTTATCTAAATTTCTTAAGTGTCTACCTAGGCCTCTCCCTTAAGGGATTGACCCTACTCATCCTATAAAAACATGGTATGATCCTAGCATTATTTTTTGGTTTCATGCTAGTTGGGCTCACTCTCATGAGACCTATCAACAAATTCATAATTTAGACATGGATTTTCTTCTTGATCATAGTTATATCACTCACAAGAGTCAACAAGCTATGAAGTTACCTTCAAGGATTTCAAAACTCATGATAAAACCCAAGCCTTAAATCAAGAAAATGCTCATTTAGCTATTTACAAAGATTCTTTACCTAATCATCGAACTATTAAAAAAAACCAAGACAAGCCCACCTCTTCCACTAATAATGTAGAAAGTATTGTTGAAATGACTTCTAAAGGAAATGTGGTTATCATGAATAATATGTGAAGGGTGGCGCCTTTCATCGATTCCCAACCTATTTACACCGTGCCTCCTTCTAAGGCATTCTATGTTATTCAAGATTCTTCTCCAAATCATTTGAATGAGTTGGTCTAAGAATATCTTATAACCTTTGATGATGATCTAATTTATGATCCTCCCTTGGATAACACATCTCATTCTATTTGTAATATTCTTCCATCATCTTCTAGTAACAATGATAATCGATCTATTTCTATGTTATTCGCTTTCTACATTCAAAGAGAGAAATAAGAAACTAAGAAGAAATGGTCTAAGGCTTGTGTATACCTAGATGAAGTCATGCACACCATTATCCAGATGTCATGAGAACTCCTCTTTGGTTGTGGAGGATGACAGCTGAAAGAAAAAGAGACTAAAACATGAAAAATGTTAGATGAGGAGATGGTGGGCAGCCAAGCAAAAGCTTGATCCCAGAAGTATGAAGACTTCCTTGAGGGATGTCAACCCACTGATTAAAAATAGAATATTTAACAGAAATAGAAATAATGAAAGACAAAATGAAAGAAATAAAAGACAAAAAGCAAAATGCATACCTGATATACAGCAAACTACTTTGCACAGTCACCGACATCGGTCTCTATGCCAACATCGGTCAAGGAATGTCACCAATGTCGGTTAACATGTCAACGTCGGTAGGGGTAATGACCAGCTTCGGTCAGGGTAGTAGTTCTTGGATGAGGTCTGGTCAGGTCTAGATAGGTTTCAAGACTGCAGATTGGTTTGAAGTTTCATCTGAGGGTTAGGGAACCTGTTTGAGAGTCAAAGGGATTATTTGGGGGTCTATGCAGGGATCTGGGCAGAGTTATAGACTGTATATTCTAGAAAGGGTGGATAGAGGTGATACGGGAAGAAGTCAAGTCAAGTCTGTGGTCTAAATCTAAATCTGGGTGGTGATACCAATTAGAAACAATAACCAGAAAACAAAATAAAAGCATAGAATAAATGCTTACCTGTTACTTGCTAAAGATAGAGTAGGAGACATGATTGATGTTGTTGGTGTGTTGCAGAAGTTTGATGTAGCAGACCTCCAATAAGATGACTAAAGCAGAATACATGTACCTGAGAGAGAGAGTGAGAGAGATTTGATTGTAGATTGATTGAATGAAAAAGTTGGTTGATCCATTCTTCGAAGGTTGAATGAAAGAAATGTTTTGAAAGAAGGTCTGATAACTGATTGAGAACTAAATAATGAATAATAGATAACAGATAATAGATAATAGATCCTGCATTCAGGTCAAGAATGTAGTTTAAGGATAACCGACGCCAGTAGAACCACCGACGTCAGCCGAGTAATGACTGACATCGGTGACGTAGGTCGAGTAGTGACCGATGTCAGTGACATTAGCTGAGTAGTGACCATTGCTAGTAGATGCAGAATGGGGACAAAGGCTAATTTTAGCCTTCTGCTCATTCTTACATGCTGCCAGGGTCAAAGCTCATGGGAAAATGGTTGATAGGGGTTAAATAGGCATGGGAGAATAAAATGGGGGTTAAGGGGAGGACGACAAGGGTTAGACATAATTTTGGTGTCTACATTTGCCCCTTTTTGTCTTGTTGGTTGTTCTGGATGAACTACAAGACAAAAATAGGAGTTGGTTGCCCCAAGTGTGGGATAAGGTCGATTCTATCTTGTTGGTTGTTCAAGTGAACTGCAAGACAAAAACAAGAAGAGGATTGCACTGGATGAGATGAGGTATCCCCCCTCAAAGTAGGAGTCGAGGGAAGGGAATCGAGAATCGAGTGCTAATTTGACAAAGAGTGGATGAAAAATGGTGAGGGTGAATGCTGCAATAGTTGTAATTATGTGCATACCACTTCACGAGATGGTCAGGTCAAATTATCATAGGTCAAGGGTCAAGGAGTGCCAAAATTAAAGTAATCAGGCCCCAGCTTGTGGTCATAGCTGATCAAGTTATTCAATCTAAGCTAAAGCTCTAATGGTCATCGTGCTCCTAGAAACACAAAAAAGTCACAAGTAGTGGGGATCAATCAGCTTGCGATCCTATACTTATGAGGGTCAAAAATAGTCTACAGACAATTTTGCTAACGATTCATGAGGTAGCATACATGCAAAAACAACCAAGGCAACATTGTCTTGGAAGTGGTCATGGTCGGAGGAGATAGGCATGATCTCCAATGGTCATTGGTCGAGGTGGATGGATGGACGAAAGGATGTGGTCGAGCTAACCTTAAAAGAACCCATGTCAACTGAGTGCTTCCTACATAACCCCTGTCATTAGGACCTCAGGCCAATGTAGTTCTCCCTAAAAGGGAGGAAGGGTCAAAGTGGTTGATGGTCTTGGTCAAGGTCAATGTCATGGTCAAAAGGAGGATATGGTTTGTCCATCAAGGAGATGAACAAACGAGGGTGGTCGAGCTAACCCCAGAAGATGTCGTGTCATCTAAGTGCTGCCTACATAGCCTAGATTAGAAGGGGCCTCAGACCAATGTAGTTTAGATGAAGGGTCCGAGTGGTAGACAGGTGGTTAAAGTGGTCAATAGACTGGTCTTAGTCAAGGTCAAGGTCGAGTGATGAATAAAAAAAGGGGTTTGTCCATCTGAGAGATGAACAAATAGGAAGGCTGAGCTAACCCCAAAAAATGTCATGTCAACTGAGTGATGCCTACATAGCCCCGATCATAGGGCCTCAGACCAATGTAGTTCAAACTAAGAGACAAAATGGTTAATGATGGGTGTGGTCATGTGTCGAAATGATGAGGAGAAAGAAGATGTTACAACCTTTTCCATATTGTGTGATGGTGTATTCTGTAACATTGGTCGAGGGGTCTTTCATCCCTAGCAATTTTCCATAGGCATGATGGATGTATGCTAAAAATGAATTGAGGTCTATTTATGCTTTAACAAGTATTGGTTTATGCTTAACATAAATTATGTCAGGTCGATAGTTTCCATGTGTATTGGTGTCCATAGAAACTATGTGAAAAGGACTAGGATGATGTCATGATGTTGGTGGTCTAAAAATGTTTGGGTTGGCAAAAAGGTTTGGTTGAATGTGACCAAAGTGTGAAAGATAAGTGAAAGGCGAATTGCTCTTTCATTGACAAGGACCAAAATAACAGCATGGATAGGGGTTGTTAGAACAAAAGCCCCATTTATGCATTATGTTATTGACCATGGTTGTGCTAGAGAAGTAATCGAATCACTTGACGTTAAGTGAGCTCGAAGTCCCTTGAGTATGCTGGGGTGATAAGTTGAATATGTGATATGAGAGGATGGGGTAACCCCTTTTCTGGCAGGAAGAACCTTGCCCCTTTTATAGGTGACCCAAGAATGACTATAGGCATGTCCATGACTTTATAACTTGTCAATCATTTTTTTTTGCTTGTGCAGACTGATCGATGCGAAAAGTCTGCATAGGGATGTTGTTTTGCTTGGTGGTCATATATGTGAAGCTAATCGATGCAGGAAGCTTCAAAAAAGAGTGCTATTTGTAGCAAGATTTAGTCATAGCCATACTTCAAGGGAGTGGTCTATACTTTGCTTTAAATGCTTTTGATATGTCTTTGGCCTAGTTGTCCTTCAAGGGAGTAGTCTAGTAATACAACAACTATGTAGCTGTCCTTCGAGGGAGTAGTCTACATTTAGAGTTTTATGACCTTTGATATGATAGTTATCCCATTTTGATATATTTTGTTGACTGAAGTTTTTAGCCATGGACAAGCCTCTAGAGGTTTAAGGGTTCCCTTTTATTAGGACAAAGCATTACTGCTTGACAAAAAGGGTTGATGAAGTGTTGGGGAAATAGGCTTGAAAGGAATAGGAATGACAATGACAGAGGGTTGCTCAAGGGATGAGCGCAAGTAAAATTTCAAGTGATTGAGTACTCGACTAACGGTAGAATGGTCATAGATGCAAGGTATTAAAGGGGCTCAAGTTTTGATAAGTCCCTGGGCCATGCTTGTGCATTATGATAGGGTCTGAGTCAATTAGGAGTGGACTTGCCCCATTTGCCTCTTCAAGATTGGTCACGTGTTGATGTTGGATGTGAAGTTGGTTAATATGGTCGCTAATTGGTTGAGACTAGTTGAATGTTTTGATAATAAGGTTGGTTAAATGTTTGGGTTGAACGTTTGGTCGAGATTTGGTTGAGGTCTTGGTCAATGTCATGATCGAGGTCTAGTTGAGGTCTGGATTGATGATTGGTCGATGTCTGGTTGATAGTCTGGTCGATGGTCTGGTTGATATTTGGTCGAGACTGGGTCGAAGCTTGGTTGATTGATTGGGTGAAAAGGTTGGTTGAAGCTTGGATGAATGTTGAATTCCCCCAGTGACTAGGGAGAATGTTTGACAGATTGGTCAAGGCTAGTTGAGGCTTAGTGGTCAGATTGACGGTGTTGATGTTAAATAAAGGTGCCAAAGGCAATAAAGGGACCATAGTCTGGCATGGAGATCCTGATTTAAGTGATGAATTTGGAGAAGTATGGGTCGGTATTGATGATTTGTCAAAGGGGTGGTCAAGAGGATCCTTAATGAGAAGGGTATCCTTTCTCTGATGTTGACAAGTGATAGCTTTAAGAGTGCAACAACGCTCAGTGTCATGTCCTAGAGTGTGATGATAGTGGCAAAATTTAGAGTTGTCAAACCAAGATGGTCTTGATTTGAGAGTCGATGAGTGGGGTGGTGTTGAAGGCTTGTTGCTAACATGATCGAGAAGAAAGGTGTCATTCCCCAGACATTAGCGAATGACAACCTTGAGGGCACAACAATGCTCAGTGTTGTGCCCAGGTGTGTGATGATACGCACAAATCTGAGTGTCGTCGAACTAGGGTGGTTTTGGTCTGAGAGATTGATATGGTTTAAGAGGCAGGAGATTAATGTGAGAAGACTGCAACAATTACCGTAACAGCAAGGCATAAGAACCTACTAATGGGTATGTGTGTCTTGTTGTAGTGGGGGTTGATGACTTTGGTTTAAGAGGAATTGGTTGATGGATTGGAGGAGATATATGTCTGATGGGTTGAGAGAGTAATGGAGGCAAGTTGCCTCTATGAAGTATGGGAGTAGGCAGCACTCCTATTAAAGTGGACGGATGTGGGCCCAAAATTGAAGGCAATGACGAAGGTGGGGGAGGAGTCCTCTGGTGTGGTTTAGTGGCCTTATTTGGTTTGGATTGAGGGACACCATTGTGTGAGGTGAGGTTAGATACGAGTTTGGGTTCAGATGTGGATGGAGGTAAGTGAGATGTAGCAATCTCTGGCAAAAGGCAAGAGAAAACTGTGACTGGGTCTTCCTCGATCGAAATGGGTAGAGAGACTGGGTCTTCTCTTGGTGGAGAATAAATAGGAGAGTATGGCTCCTCAAAAGGGTAGAGGGCAGGGATGATGGTGCCTTCTACTTGTGCTTGAGGAGTATGCAAGGTACGGTCCTCCATTGGTAGGAGGAAGGATGAAGGTGTGGCTAATGGCATAGGTATGGTCAAGGCATCCTCCAATATAAGAGAGGTCGATGGAGGACTAATAGGAGAAGAAATTTCTTCATCCTGTGGAGGAGAAATAGGGGAAGAAGGGTCTTCCACTTGTGACAGAGGTTGGTCAGGGACAAGAGGCAAGACCGTGTTGACCATGTGTATGTCATGCTCATGGGAGCTATTGGTCAAGATCTGGACATTGTTTTGATTAAGAGGATGGTTTGGGAATGGTTGCTTGAAGATGTCGATGTGTTGGTTGGGTGGGGCATTCAGGTTATCCAGAACAAGATCCCCCTTGTCGATCATGTCTTAGACTATGTTTTTGAAGGTTCGGCAATTGTCGATGTCATGGCCGTGGACGCGATGATAGTGACAGAAGTCAGCCTCCCTATACCATGTAGGGAGGGATTTTGAAGGGTTGAATTGAGGTGGTCAGATTGGAGGGAGATTGAGGACCCCCTGCTTGACAAGTTTTTCCAAAATGAAAGCGTATGATTCTCCAAGTGGAGTGTAAGAACGCTAGATGTACCATTGTTGGAATTGTTTGGTGATGCTTAAAGATGTAGAAGGTTGAGAGTGATTAGTTGTTGTCAAGGATGGTGATCTAATGACCACAGTGTTGGCCACTCCTTTGGACTTGGAGTTGGCAGAAGAAGAAGGTCTGCAAGAAGAAGGGTCATTGGTTCTTGTGTTAGTATTACGCAATTTGACCTTATCCTCTTCAATGGCATGGAGTTCAAGCTTTTAAGCCATGGTGAAAGCTTCATCGAAAGTGCAGAATGTTTAAATCTGCAAGGTGGAAGAGATGTGCCTGGCACATGCTTGAGAAAAGAGCTCGATGAGCTCAGGTTGAGGCAAGGAGAAGGAGAGCTGATTAATCAAGCCTCTCCAATGGGCGACAAAATTGAGTATTGATTCATCATCAAATTGCCTGATGGAGTAGAGGTCTGTGATCGAGACTTGTTTGGTGATGTTGATAGAAAAATGGTCGAGAAATAATTGGGCAAGTTAAATGAATGAAAAAATAGGATGCCTGGCAAGAGAGCTATACCAGTCAAGGGCGGGGCCAAAAAGTGACATGGGGAACGTGCGTAGAAGTAACACATCATCATGGGCTTTAAGATAGCAGGCATGTCTGAATGCCCGTAGATGTTATTGTGGGTCTTTCTTACTCTAGAAGTGAGTAAATTTAGGAAGCTCCCATTGGTTGGGGTATGGTCGGATCGAGACAAAAGGATGGATGGGTTCATTGCAAATTTGCTCATATGAGAGAGCATTGCATGAACCAAAAATAGAGGTCTCGAGACTAGACATTTTGTCCATCAGCATTTTGATTATGTCTACTGACAAATTGGCAGATGGGGTGCCCCCTAGGTTGTAGGGTGCTTGAAAGGTGCTAGAGGGGGCATACGACGTAGTCGGTTGCACTTGTAGGGGCACAACATATGTGTAACTAGTCGTAGGGATAGAAGTGGAGGCCAAAGGTGGTTGGGTCATGAAGGTAGAAGGCATAAGTTGACTAAATACCACCAAAAGTGGTTGCGTGGTAGCATTGGCAAAAGGGGAGATAGACACTCCTACATTTATGGGTGCAAGAGTGTGAGGGGTCAAGACAATCAAGTTCTGGTATGATGTAGAACTTGGTTGAATTGCATGTGGTTGAGGGGGTAATGAAATCCTAATGGAGGTCGATCTAAAAATAGATGGGGAGGCCAAACTTTATGTATTGGCCATGGTTAGGTTAATGGTTGAGGCAAAAGGCTAGGTAGCAGATGGTGTTGATGTCATCACCACTTCACTTGAAAGGTCTCGCATTGGGTTTCTTGCGAGATAGTTTTGGAGGGCTTCGACATTGAGGTCCAAGAATCTTTCAAAATCTTGGTCCCCTTTAGGAAAAATGGGAGTCTAGGCTGGGGTTGGTCGAGTAGGAGTTCTTTTGGTCTCTGAGTGAAACTCCATTATGGGACTGGTTAGGGACGGGGAAGGCAGAAGCGATTGATGCCTCGCTTGGTCAAGAAGAGCCTTGGTTTGACTGCGTGTCAAAACCATTCAAGGCAAGAGGGGTCAAGTTTTAAAAACTGTGTTTTTTTAGTTTCAAAAACATAAAATGTGGTTTTGGCAAAAAAAGGGGTCAGGTTTTAGGCTACTATTTAAAAAAGGACTGTGACAGTGACTGACGTCGGTTGAAAAACTGATGTCAGTGGGAAAGATGGCCGACATCGGTTAGATAACCAATGCCAGAGAGGTAAGATGGCCGACGTTGGTGGTAAAGCTGATGCTGATGACTGTGGTTTCCAAAAACTTAAAAAATTTGAAGATTCTTGGAAAAAAAGGAAGAAGAATGTCCTCACTAGCTCAAACAAGCAGATAAGAATAGAAAAGATAGAAGAACAAAAGTAGGTCCTAAGCGTTAAATCCTAAGAATCAACTTTTAGAATCTTGTTGGCTTATGCCTTAAAGTGGTGTTTGGGGAGGTTGGCTATTAGAATGGGTCCTAGAAGAGGTAGTCTATGGATGGTTTCAGGTTTGTTTAGGAGCTCAAGAGTCTGGGTTAGGTTTCGTACATGGCCTGGTGCTAAGGAGCAAGCTCCCCTCACTTCACGAGCCCAGTGATAAGCTGGTCTCACTTAGCCAAAATATACTTTCCCTAGAGATTAGACTCTACTAGAGAATAGAGTGGGATTTCCCCTTGGTGATGAAATCCAAGTAGGATTGTCGGGATGGGTAAGGTATCCGCTGGGGGATGAAATCCCAGTCGGGCCTTGTCTTAGGTGAGTTTTGATGTTTGATTTGGTGCAAGTGGTTTGGTTGTGTAACATAAAGTGGACTATGATTAATTCATGATGCGGTTATTAATTACTAGGTGTGGACTAAGAAATGTAAACAAGAAGAAATGATATGTAATGTGTTTTAAGCCCAAGTCGAAATGTGAGTTCAAATGAAAACAAGTTGCGAAAGGGTTGAAGAATATGACTTTTGACTAGTTTGAAATGCAAGAAAAGAAAGAAAGGTTCTTTTTAATCCTGCTTATGATGTCGTTTAGAAGAGAAGAAAGAGGTGAAAAGGGAGAAACCTAATGCACCTATATGAACAGAAAGAAAAGGAACCCAAGGAAGACCCTAAGGTCCCACTGGGAATGCCAGAATGTTTTTATGCTATTCGCTTTCTACATTCAAAGAGAGAAATAAGAAACTAAGAAGAAATGGTCTAAGGCTTGTGTGTACCTGGATGAAGCCATGCACATCATTATCTAGACGTCGTGAGAACTCCTCTTTGCTTTTAGAGGATGACACCTGAAAGAAAAAGAGAGTAAAACACGAAAAATGTTAGATGAAGAGATGGTGGTCAGCCAAGCAAAAGCTTGATCCCGGAAGTACGAAGACTTCTTTAAGGGATGTCAACCCACTAATTAAAAATAGAATATTTGATAGAAATAGAAATAATGAAAGACAAAATGAAAGAAATAAAAAATAAAAAGCAAAATGTGTACCTGATATACAGCAAACTACTTTGCACAGTCGCTGGTGTCGGTCTCTGTGCCAGCGTCGGTCAAGGAATGTCACCGACGTTGGTTAAGATGCCAACGTTGGTAGGGGTAATGATCAGCGTCAGTCAGGGAGGTAGTTCTTGGATGGGGTCTGGTTGGGTCTAGACAGGTTTCAAGATTGTAGAATGGTCTGCAGTTTCATCTGAGGGTTAGGGAACCTGTTTGAGAGTCAAAGGGATTGTTTACGGGTCTGTGCAGGGATCTGGGTAGAGTTACAGACTGTATATTCTAGAAAGGGTGGATAGAGGTGATACAAGAGGAAGTCAAGTTGGGTTTATGGTCTGAATCTAAATCTAGGTGGTGATACCAATTAGAAACAATAACTAAAAAACAAAATAAAAGCACAGAACAAATGCTTACCTACTACTTGTTAAAGATAGAGTAGGAGACATGATTACTGTTGTCGGTGTGTTGTAAAAGTTTGATGTAGTAGACCTCCAGTGAGATGACTGAAGTAGAATACATGTACCTGAGAGAGAGAGTGAGAGAGATTTGATTTCAGATTGATTGAATGAAAAAGTTGGCTGATCCATTCTTCGAAGGTCAAACGAAAGAAATGTTTTGAAAGAAGGTTCGATAACTGATTGAGAAACTAATTGAGAACTGAATAATGAATAACAGATAATGGATAATGGATAATGGATCTTGCATTCAGGTCAAGAATGTAGTTTAAGGATAACCGATGCCAGCAGAACTGTTGACGTCGGCCGAGTAGTGACCGACGTTGGTGACGTAGGCCGAGTAGTGACCGACGTCGGCGATGTCGTCCGAGTAGTGACCATTGCCGACAGATGCAGAATGGGGATAAAGGCTAATTTTAGCCTTTTGCTCATTCTTACATGTTGCTAGGGTCAAGGCTCATGGGAAAATGGTCAACAGGGGTTAAATAGGCATGGGAGAATAAAATGGGGGTTAAGGGGAGGACGACAAGGGTTAGACATAATTTCGGTGTCTACACAATCTTCCAATGATAACCAACCTTCTATTAACACTTATTCTACTTCTAAAGAGCAATCTAAACCAACTACTTCTTCATCACCAAATTATTTACAACCTTCTTCTAAACCTTCTCATTCTTATCAACACAAATTTCAATGCTCTTCGGTTCCTCCTTCCAAAGATGTCCTTAACAATTACACACCTATAGCTAACAATCTTCTCATGGGTTCTGATGAGTGGGATCCCATTATGAAACTCACTAATCTCCCATCTCAAATTCCAAATATTGAGATTATGAGGACATCTCCCCATCATCAAAACCATCTTATGCAACTATTATTTGAGATGAATTCCCCTCATCCTCCCTTAGTAGGATGGGAGGTAATCCTATTTAGTTTCAAGGATAGTATCTTACAACAATGTGAATAAATGTCCATCAATATTGATGAAACTATTGACACTTATCTTTCTTTGAAATTTCCCATCACATCTATGATTCTAGATGAGATTCTACTTCATGTAGATGATCTTCCCTTATTTATTAGTATCCAAATAGGTGATATCCAAGTCAAAAAAAACATTTATTGCTGATGGTTTTGGTGCTTGTGTTGCTTCTCCTGATGTCATTAAAACCCTTGGATATTCAAAATGTAATCTTAAGTCTACATGTATCACCTACCAAGGATATGATAAAAGGCACATACATCTTCTTAGGTGTTTGTGGCTTCCCATTACTATCCCACCTATTAACATTAATATAAAGGTGATGATCTTTAATTTCCCTCTTTCTTATAACATCTTACTTGGTAGACCATGGACTCATCATACGTGAGCTATCACTTCTTCTACCTGCCAATGTGTTAAATTCCCTTATAATATAGTCATTTACAGGATTCAAAGAGATACTAACCCTTTTAATTTTAACCAATTCCAAGATCTTGGTGTTTTAAGATTACTACTCTTGAGCCTTTACCTAGTATTCCATTCTATGAATCATAACTTTTGAACTTTCCTATCAACTAAATAAGAGGTTATAATGGGCATCTCAAGCTCATTGGTAACATTCCTTCTAACCTTTTAGACTCCATTGATCAAATCTTTCGATCTCAAACCCCATCTCATCTCATAACTTTTAGCCTCATTGCAACCTCATTTTTTAAAACCACTATAATGACATTCTCATAATCTTATCCAAGACTAGGAATTTTATTCACCATTCTTCTTTCAATGACAAAGTTATTCCAGCTTGTTTCATTGATCTTCATACACTAGATTATGATGATGGCTATTATTTAGATGATCCTTTATTAGGTAGCCTTGTCTAATCCCTTGATGTCAAGATTGTGCATTATCATTATTTTTTATTTGAGTCTTTTCATACATTTTCTCATGTTCTAACATTTATAGTTATTTATTCTTTCATTTTCACTCTTTATCATAGAGTAGAGATGGCACCAACACCTCTATTTTTTTAGGATCCCGATAAGACTATTCTCATGGATCATGCTATGATTAGACCTTACCATTTTTGTAGGTTTCGTAACTCCCATCATTGGTTCACTCCTAAGGTTATTACAACCCTCCTTAGACCTTTGGTTGATCCTTCTTGTCCCACAGTAGAATCTATGTTAGAACTAGTTATTATTACTTATTCCACTATTGATGAACTTACTTTTACTTCTATTTCTATTCAACCTACTTCCATTCCTTCTCCCTCACCACCTTTCTTGGTGATGGATTTATTCTTTTACCTAAAATGGATCCTTTACCTTCCAAATGGGCTCATGACCCATCTCCTTATTCATCCATGCATATTACACCTTCCTTCATGAGTGTTTCTCTTAATAATACTCACAAGCATATTTATTAATTTCATGAGATAGATAAGCAATCTTCTACCCATTATTGTAAATTACAATAATATATTGATACCTAATGTCTTTATTCCCCATTAATAGATAGTACCATACCTCCTCCAAAGATTCTTATTGAACATATACCTATGTATGGTGAGAGGTATTGTCTATGGCACTAATGTATTACATATCACACTTATCATTACCATATCATTTAGTAATATATTAAGGATCATCTTATAGATATTCCTAGATATTATACCATTCCTCCCACATGTCATTCTCAAAAGAAGGATCCTCCTTATTCTCCCACAACTACACCTCCTATGGTCCATTCACCACATTTTGTTCCTCCACCTATGGACCCTCCTTCACCCATGGATTATTCTCCACTAGTGATTCCAACATTTCCTATAGATCTCATTCCCACACATTATCCTCACCATCCTTCACCTAATTCCCCTCCTCAGCATGATCCAATGAGTATCCCTACTTTTTAGTTATGGAGATTAGAAAAGAAATATTTGCCCTATATGTAGCAAAGATTAATGAGACATTAGCAATAGTTTGTATCTAGCTTCATAAAGATTTATCCAATGTCTTGGATAATATGTGTGGATATATTTACTATTAGTTATGAGCACATGCATGGTGCTTTCTCATTTAAATTTGGATTGGACATTTTCTTAAAAATTATTTCTATCTATTTTTTATTATATCATTTGACATTATGTCAAATTATTTCTTATCTTATATCATGCTATCCCTTCTTGTTGTACTATAGTTAGTTTTAATTATTTATATTTTGTATATACTTGTATTTTCCTTATCATTGTTATCTTTTCATTATCATTACTTTCTTTTCCTTTAGAGTTTTTCTCAAAACTCTTCCCTTATATCTTCATTATTTTTTTCTCTCTTATATTTATTTTTCACAGATAGTTTTCATGGTGACTTAGTCATATCTACCCTATCCCTTTTTGGTTATTATCTCCTTTTACCATGTGATTAGTTAGTAAATGATATTTGTCATTACTATTTCCATTCACTACTCCTCTCTTGGATCTCCTTTTTCCTTCTTAATTTTTTTTCAAACTAGGCATATACATGGTTGAGACTTGAGATCACATAATTGTTCATTGTCAAGCTTAATTGTCATATTCAGTCTTTTTTTTTTGGTTACTTAGCTTCCTTTAGGCTTAGCTTATAACTTATTCATGTTTATCACTATCTCTCTCATGTTTGATCTTCCAAATCCATATGGAGGAGGAATATTAAAAATACTTTAAAATAAAGTTAAAATCCAAATCATTTAAATAGAAGGTAATGATATCAAAAGGAAAAAATATTCTTAAAATTCAAATCACACTAAAAGATGTGATTCAAAGCACATATTCTTTTTCTAGTTGAAGCTCAAACTCCACAGTTGGTCTCACAATAGAGCTAAGGTCGTTTAGGGTGTGATAGGCCAATAGATTAGAAAAAGAGAATAAAAAAATTCTCTTAGTGCTACCTACTTTCTCATGCTAGTACCCAATATTCATAGTATACTAATGGCTATGCAAGGGGTCCTGAGGAATGAGGAACATGTTGTGGGGAGGTAGGTCCATTTTAAATTTTTTTGGTACCAATCTACCTCCATGAGTTGATCTTAGTAGAACACTTATCTACCTACAAAGCTTTGTGTCTATAAGGGAATAGGTTTCTTCTATACATAGATGACCACTAGTCACTTAGTGTCTTCTCATGTCTTTAGTATGCCTCTTGCCTCATAAGGTACTCTCATAAGATGCCTAAGTCTTTTCTTTTTATATCCCCTTTTTCATTCCATTTCCTCATATTTCCTCTTGGTAAATATTTTTTTATCTTTTTGATCACTCCCCACAAGATTTCATTTGTGAGTTACTTTGTAATAACATGGATAGGACCCAAAATTTCTCATAATTTGTCACCTTTTCCATCCTATTACCTACATCCTTTATTTATTAGTCCTAATCCTTTTTATTACCAATGTTGTTTTGGAACCCCTTGGGATTTATTTTGTGAGTTGTAGTGTAAGACCATGGATAGGACCCAACCCTCCTCACAAAATAATAAAACAATTTTATTTCAATACATACTTCCCATATTGATATTTAGTATGTTATATGATTACTTCATTTTTGTTTTGCCTTTTATTTTCTAAGTGCATGTAAGATTACAAACATTTCTTGAATTTCTAATACTTCCTAGCTTGAATTAGTATGATAAATTCAAGACCAATTTTTTGTAAATTTTGTTTCTTTTCTAGACTTCCCATCGTTAAATAGTATAATTGATTGACTTAATTTTGATTTGTTTTTATTACCATTCATGCCCTTTTCATCCCTTCCATTTTATTACTTTGTTTTTCATACTTCCCAATGTGATATTTAGTATTATTTTAATTATTTTAATTTGGTGCCAAAATCTTTCACATTGATTTAAATTACCATCTTGTTTGGCATTCTCTTAGTTCTTTATACTTAATCATTTTTCATGTCATTACACATTTCCTAGCTTGAATTAGTGTGTAGTGCATTTTTGATTGATTATATTTTTCCAAGCCTTTTTATCTTTTTATTTTTAAAACCATACATGTGTCATCCATAATGCTAGAAAAGAAACCACGTCACATATATTTCCTATAGCATATACAACAAAGATAAATACATGTGCTAGAATGAAATATATCCAAAACATCTAGAGCCTCAACCATAATAAACAAAAATAACCATTATAAAGACAACATACATAACCAACATCAGTAAGCCAAAATGATACATCATGTATATATCTCAAAATTTTGATACAATATATACAATCATATACAAAGCCTTAACACTAGGGTTGAGCTCCATCATGTCTATCTGGTGGCCTATCCATGCTACCTACTAAGGCCTCAATCTAAATCCTCCAAATAGTATGATATAATGTAGTCTAAGATCTCAATCCCTCTACCTATCCTTGTAGATGTGTTATCTGCAACTATTCCTGTACCAACTTGGTCTAGGTTATTGTATGTGCTTGTATTATATAGGTATAAATCACTATATATGCCTACATGATCTATGTCAAGACTACCTCTCTCTTACACCCATCTCTATTGGTGGTTGGGCCTTGTCTCTCTACATCTGTATCTACCTCACAACCTCTCTTGCTAGTCTAAACTAGGTCACCTAAGCTAGGGTAGATGGTACACTCAGATCCTTCTATGTCATGAGGTTGTATGGATGTAGAGTCTTGTTTAGGATGTCATGGAGTGATCCCCTAACTAAGGAACCCCATATCTCTTCCTCATCCTTAGCTATGCCTAAAACATCACATAAAGTGGATATTATATCATTGTCATATCTCATAATATTTATCCATATACCAAATAACAACTTAAGCAATAAATTAATCATGCTTTTTCTTACCTATCTATGTCTTAACCCCTAAGGTCTTGCCATCCATGAAACCAACTAACATAGTCTCTATAGTTATGTGGCCTTTTATACCTCATCTTTAGGTCACCTCCTTAGCTCAAACTCAGTTTTCATGACTCATGTCTATCTCAGCCTCCATCTGAGTGGTCTCTCTATCCTCTCCTCTAGATCCTCTACTAAATCAATAAGGATGATGATGGTCTCTTCTCTTGCCTCCATCACTACCATGTCCTTAGTGGCTATAGCTCATCTCTTTATGGAGTTGATGGTGGTACATTTGGTATCTTTACCCCTATCTCCACCTCCTCCTACTCTACCCTTCATCATACTAGACTAGTTCATGGTCACTCCTGAAATGGCCTTAATTTTGATCTCACTATCATTTCTTTGAGTCCCCTCTTCCCTCATGGATTTATCACATGTTTATTCCACTACTCAGGAATGAGTATCAGTGTCATTAGATGAGGTAGACCCATTTACCCTAACACCCATGCTAATGAATGTGGATATCACCACCATGTATAGTTCCATATCACCTCTCTCCTCTCTAGAATTAGTCTAACTATGTACCATCTCTCCCAAGTAGTCATTAAATTCTCATATTCTCACCACAATATGTTATTACATCTCACTATCTATAGCACTAGCACATGAGGCATGACTTATGCTACCTAGTTCTCCCTCCATCTCCTCACCTGAGGTGACCTATTATCAACCATTTAGGGTAGCCTAATCAATTGATACATAAGAAATCTCTCATATATCCATGTTTTAGTAGCATGATTGGTCCCATGGTCTTATGTCCTCTGACTTATATCTCAAATAGATCATGAACAAGTTAGACCTAGATGACATCACCTAGATCATACATCACGCTCTCCTCTAGCATCATTCTACTCAAGGCTATCATGTATAATGGTACCTTGACATATGACTTGTGATAGAGCACTCACTATGTCACAAGGCCTATCACTACCTTCTAAATATTTTGAATATTTGATAGATACACATTGTCCATACTCACTCTCCACCCTAGCAATATCATCTCTGAGCCTATAACCCATATGGATAAGCCCCCCCTCTCATCTATGCTATTTGGTATCCCTACAGTCATTAGTGATCCTACTATGGGTAGTCTAAGGATGGCATGGACATCCTCTAGTGTGATATCCACCTCTATTACATCCCTATCCACTTCCCATCTAAATGTGTTGGTCAATTATTCCCAATAACTAAGGAACATGACCAACACATCTACACTCAGGGGGATCTTTCACATATCTACTATACCTCTTAGACCTATGGCTACTATTCTAGCTCTATCTCCATCTATGAACCTCTATAACAAATTTGTAAACCATGACATGTCTACCAATATCCAAAACTATGGTCATCTCTATAATCAAGAAATAACAAAGGATGTATTAGTTCCTCCATGTCATAGATAATCATAATACATTATTTATACATTCTATCTTTAATCAAATACAAGCATACTTTATTCATTTTTATCCTATTTTGGTCCCTCTTTCCATTTTTTAGTCATTTTGGGCCATTTTAACCCTCTTTCATCTTTCAACATGCTCTTTTGTACTTATTTTGGCTCCTCGGTCAACCTAGTTTGACCAAAATTTCCCTATTTTTTGTCTTATTTCATCCTAAATTTCTTATTTTTCCTCTTATCTTCTTTTCCCCAATGTTCAAGTTCCATTTTAGCCCTTACAAACTAACTAATGACTTTTTCACTTAGTTTTAGCTAGCGAAATACACTAGGTTGACCTACACCTACTAGGTCAACCATATGGATTTTCACCCTTATTCAGCCCACTAGGTTGACCTAGTCAACCTAGTAGGTTTAGTGTGCTGACCTAGTGTATTTTGCTAAAAAAATATCTTTTTCTTGATTTCTTCCTATTTCCTTCTAACCCATTTCCCATCTTCCTATCTACTACCCTTAGAATTTAATTTTGTTCATTTTTTATATGTATAAGTGCTTAAAATAAAAATATACTCAAAATTTACTTAAATCAATGAAAATTTCAAAAATTGGTTTGAGATTCTTGGTTGCATACCTATAGTGCACCTGCTCTCACTCTTGGGGTTCTCTCTTGCCTAGCATGTCATTCTCTTGGCATCCTAGCTTGTTTTCTCTCTAGATCTCTTTTTTTCCTTTCTTACAAGTCAAAATAAAAAATGATTTCTCTATTTTCTATTTAAAACCACTTTTCAAAATTCAAAATTCTCAATTATTTTTCTTCAGATTCCTTATTTTCGTATCTTTGTTTCTGCTCATCTATTTTAAAAACCATAAAATGCATTATATTCATGATGATGTAGCAATTCTTTTCCACTACCATATGCCTATCTTCCAAAAATTTCATTTTTTGGCTATTCTTGCACTAACATCTATAGGTTCACCTAGTGTGCTTTGCATTGGATGCCTTCACTTTCTTATAGTCTTCATCTTCTCTAAAATACTAATGTAGGTTAAAGATGTGTATTTTTCAATTTAGTCCTTTCATTTATCTTATTTGCTTCCTACTACACCATACTTAGCATCAACATTATGTTATCATGTTCTATCTCTGAAGCACCATCCTGTGTTGCACTTATGTGATACATGATGAGATTTATCTACGGCATATGTATACACATAATATTTAAAACATTTATTGATTATTGATACTTCATATCTTTCAAGACCCTATTGAGTCTCAATCTTTCTAAGTGCATACCTTAAGGGGTACATTAGGAAAAAGGTGGGTAGACCATCAGTGCTTTATAAGATTGTTGTTCCCTTTGCCATTTGTTATCTACACACTAGCTACCTAAAACCATGAACCCTAGGCTTGTTCTTCTCTTTCCTATTCATTCTAGTCATTATCATGATTTATTCCTTCATTTATTGTCTTATTACCCTTTTTACCTATTCAATACACTAGGTTAACCTGGTCAATCTAGTGTACTCTAGGGACACTTTAGCTATTTTGAATTTTTCACATCTAGACTAACCTAGCACAAACCCTAGGCATTAGCTCAAGAATGTACTAGGTCAACCCAATCGACCTAATATAACTGACATGTCCACATGGGTTTTAGGCAAGATGTTACTATATATCCAAGGTCATTTCCCACTATTTAGAATATAGAAGAATCAAGTGAAAAAGTGTGACTAAACATCTTATTATTGACCATTTTACTTGAGGAATAAATATTTAGGGTTTAATACTTTCTTTAGAGCTCCAATCTTGTCTTGTGGAGAAGTATTTTGGATGCTTAGGTAGGTCATGTAACCTAGAGTTGATTTATCTTGGTTATCCTTACAAGCCACAATAATCTCTTACGAAGCACCTTAGCCAAGGGAGAGGTTGAGACTCAACAAGTTTGTCTTCAAAGGTAATTATTCCTAACTTTATTTCTCCTTTATAAGATTAGATAGATAATACAATATGTATTCTTCTCTTACATGTATTAAGACTATGTATACATTGGCATGAGTATATGTTTCCTATGCATGTTATGTTTAGTTATTTATTTGTTTTTTTCTAACTCCCACTTTGTGCCACAAACTTTGGTGCACACTAAATTATTTTACCTTTCTTGTTATTATAATATTTTAATTTCTTGTTTATTATCATAAGTGAATATCAAATCATAGGGCACTTTTAGGGTTGTTATTTGATTATTTTAGACTGTAGGCTTTGGAACCCTTCCTAGCATGATGTGTTGGGAAAAATGATAAAAGTGATCCCCTAATAAGGTCTATTATATCCCCATATTGTTCATTCTTTTGCTTAATAAGTGTATACCCAATCAAAAGTGTAGGTGTGCTCTATCTTATCTGATCTAGTATTAATTCATTGTACATCATGCAATTCTGATTGCATACAAATAGATGGTGAAAATATGTGCTATAGGATATTAATAAAAATTTATTATGATGTTTATAGTTGGAATAAACATGAATAATTACATAACCCTACAATTTTTAAAAACTACTCAGAGTTGGATATGAGAAACAAAGCACAGACTAAGCTTACTAGGCCTAAAGCCCTAAAGGGGTATTAATACCAATTTTAGGGTTAACTAAACCTTCCAAAAAAATTATCACCTCCAAGGGGAGGAATAATAATTATTAGATCCATTAAATTACAAGGGAATCAAAAAGGTTGGTCAAACTTGACCTTTCTCACCTCAAGGGTACCTAGTCTTCACTCCTAAACTTGACAAACCATCTTTAGATGTTCACACTGGTAAAAAAATTTAGAATGGAATCCTAAAAAATTAGGATGTGTTTAATAAGGTATATACAATTATTATAGTGTAATTTTTCATAAGTTTCAATGACAGGATTGTATGAACAAACATTAAGAGTTAAAACCACCTAAACCACTTATTTTTGACCTGATTGGAAATAAATTGTTGTAGATGCATCCAAGATGGATAGTTTGGTCTAGGAAGTGTTTTTTAATTATACATAACTCCCTAATTATCCTTCCAATAAAATTGGTTTTTACCCTATTTGTATGGATAGGGTACAAAACATGTTTTATTGACATATTTTGATGGTTTTATAGGTGCAGTGGAGTCTTAAAGGATGAGAATCACTTTGGCAGATTAATTGGGACCTAATATAATTTATTATATCCATTTATTGCTTCAAAAAATCACATAATCATCTCTAAAATCTCCTTCACTTTAGGCAGTATGTGGAAGATAATGAGGATGGAAGGTGATCACCATGTGAAAAAGTGATAAGTATAATTGGGAGGCATTTTAAGGTCTACCTAATGGATTGGGATGAAATGGTACTATTTAAAGGTGTATTATCACCACTTTCATTTATTTTATTGAGAAAATAAATGCAATCTTGGTGTCAAATTTGAAAATATGCCTATTGAAATGATGATCATTACTACAGATGATGAGAACACTTATCTAGAAGAAGACCAATGATTAGGGACACATATAAATCATGTTGAATATTTTTTCTAACTCCCACATAATATTTCACTTGTTTTAAAAAAATTTATTCTATTTTGGATCACTCCAGAGAAGTCTAATGATGAAGGTAGTTTCCAAGAAGGTAGTTAAAGGGTCTTATGCTATATTTGAGGAGTTTTCATGCCTTGGAGGGACATTTGTCCAAAAAGACCTTTCATGGTCTATTTAATACTTAATTCCTATATAATATTAATAATTTACATGCCTTGATAAGTGTCATTATGACACTTGAGATCCATCTCTCTTTCTTCTCTCACACATTCTATACATGTTAGCCATTTTGGCATTCTAATTCCACATCTAGTATGGAAAAACCTATTGGTTTGATTTTATAATTTTCATTTTAATTATACATGAGATATGGATTTGAGTTTAAAACATCTTTTATAAGTCTGTGAGTTTATGTATGGTGAGGTCTAGTGATAATCTTCTATCATTGCTTCTCTTTATCCTTTCATGTTTGGTGCAAGAAGTTCTCATTCTAATAGCTCATATGGAGTGTAACTAGTGTGTTTGACTCCCTTTAGGTGTAAAAGTATCCCTAGTTTCTATAACTAACCTCTATTCCACTTACCTTGAGTATTCTCATACATATCACCTTCATATTAAAGTACTAATGTTAGAGTATTATAGGACTTTGAAACTAGTGTTGTAGGTCATTTATCGCAGTGCAAGAGTATGATAACATAGTGGAGATACTTACGGTGTATCAACCCCTTAGAATATTTTAATTTAAATAATATTTATACCTCTTTTCACATAAGAAATCAATCATTTTAGGTGATAATCACTAAAAGGTCAATCTAGGGAGCTAACCCTTAAACCTAGATGTCTACCTCTACTATAGGCAACCCACAGGGCTATAGGTATTCCAATGTTGCCCTAATCTTAGATTAGGATTTAGAAACCTCTTCTAGTGTGAAAGTTTTGGTGAAAGAACAAACCTTTTTTGTAATAGTCAAAAATAATTTATCTTTCTCATGAAGCATTTCTCCTTCTTGATCTCATTCATTACATATATGTTATTCTCAATCCTCTTGGCATTGGAAATTAGCCTTCTTGATTTGGGTCTCCTTATCTCACACCTTTTATCATAAAGGTTAGTGTTTGTCTCTTGATTGCACATTTTACTTTCACTAATATGATTATGTTTCAAGCCTTCCACATACAACACATTTGGTGTCTTGGTCTTTCCATTGTCCAAACTCAAGACTCCCTTTCCAACTATATTGGAAATTATGTTGTTTCAAAACCTCACTATTCCTACAACATTATTATTTAATGATATGAACTTATTTATATCTATTTTCATGTGGATTGAGTAACCACTATCTATATAACATTTCATGCCTTCATATTGAATGTGAAAGGCAGTCTAAGCTAACATAGAGTTCACTTTGGTCTTATATTTCTTTTTGGAAAATAGTCCATTTTACCTCTTGAGATCATTATTAACTTTCCTAACTTGATTTATCTTCCATACCAATGTTTTTTCATTCTTATGTATTCTAGGATCTTCATATGTCTTATTGAATCTTGTGATCCTTCTAACTCTATTATAGTAGAATATTATAATGTGTCTTATATTATGACAGATGTAGCAAATAACATTCTTGTACTTACCATGGTTCCATGATGACTTATAATTTATTGTATTGGGTTGCATGATTGGTATTTTAATGTTGTTACTCTTGACTTATTTTGATTCCTCATGATCTCTCTCAAACCTTCTCATTTTCTCTATGAGATACTCATGTTCAACCTTCAATAAATCTAGTTTTGTCTTCAACTGGTCATACTAAAATTAATTTGACTTAAACCTTATGTTGACCCCTTCTAACTAACTCCTGATATCCTTGATAGTATTTTTTTATGTTTCAAATCATCAAGGGCACTTATGAGCTCAATTTCAAGGTCTACTTTAGCTTCTCCTTCTTCACTGTCATAGTAGACTTCATCATACATGTTGTCTACTTCCTATTGATTAAAATACAATCTTGTGCTTCTTAGTATCACCTTCAAGATGTTAGACATGCCTTAAAGGACTAATATCTGATACCAATTATTTAAAGAAAAATTATTGAGAAGTGGGGTGAATCAGTCTTCAAAACTTTTATAACTTTACTTTATCATTCATGAACTATCAAATCATTATTGAGAAGGGGGTGAATTAGTCTTCAAAACTTTTATAACTTTACTTTATCATTCATGAACTATCAAATCAATATAGTGAACTGGAAACACATTAAGAGTTGTGAGAATGATACAAGAACATAACACATGGAACACTTATTTGATTGAGAAACCCTCAAGGGGAAGAAAAAACACTAATGATTCAAATGGACTATAGTCCTATAAGACAAACTATTACGATCTTACTTTGCATCCTTTGAGAGAGTTCTTCAGGATCTCTCTAAATAAGCCAAAAAATGGGAATAAATTTTGATTGTGGGTGTCTTATAGTGAGGTTTAACCTCTAGATAAGGATACATTTCTCTTGATGGATCACCTAAACTAATCTATTGATAGGAAAATGTGGAGAAATTGATAGAAAAATCATTTAAAAACATGTAAAATAAGGTGATGTACCAATGTTTTGAACACTTATAATTTCACATGACACACTATCAAACACTTTAAAAACTAAAAATATAACTTCACTCACTCTTTGATTATCTTTCACATAAGTAATTCACAAAAATGCATGAACTAACTATCAATGTAGCATGGGAGGGTAGTTTTCCACTTCCAAAGTAGTCAACAAACTATCTATGGCACTTAGAATTACCTATGAGATCTTTAAAAAACTTCATGAATGTGATAAAACTTAGAAAACTTCAAAGGAAATCATGCATTCACTTAACCACATCAATGAATTCATAAGACACACTTCAATTCAATTTGCAAATGGAGGAATTTAATATTTCATTCATTAGATAGGTGCTGCAGTACAAATAGTGTCATATCGTTGGCATGCCAAAATTATAAGAGTCATTTTTTCTTGGGGTTGAAATGGGATATATATAATAAAGGGGAAGAGAGAGAGTGTGAAGTAAGTAAATAGAAATAAAAAATGAGGCCCAACCAATTTTTGATCAATTAACATGAACCCTGCCTCTACAAATTAATTTTTATTAGCTCCAAAATGCTTTCAATCCATTTGATTAGATTTAAAACATAGTAGAAGACAATAAATTGTTGACGATGATGAGTCATGATCTATTAAGAAGGGACAGTCTCCAAAGACCCTAAAAATCTATTGAATGCTCCACATGTACTCTTTAACTACCAAATTTCTCCATGTTCTTAATGAGCTATATCACCATTCTCTATCTTGGTATGTTCTTTATGTTATCTGATAGTCCCTTAAAATCATTTACCTAGTATCCCTTATAAAATTACTTTCATATTCATAATCCTACCATTACTCAAAACCTTAAATATAGGTCCATTATAGATGAAAACTAATCCCCTTATTAGTTTTCATATGGCCATAATTATAATGAAGATCCATAAGTTAAGGTTTATTGATCATGAATAAGTTGTAAAACATATGTCTAAATTATCTTGAGAGGTTTAAATGAGATTTAATGGCATCCTATGATTTTATATCATTTATTTTTGTAACCCAGATCATATCTTGATCTTGCATTTATACATTTGCCTATCTGGGTGGTGAAATTGACATGTCCACCTATGTGAAATCTCTTTGGATTTCATATTCATTTTAAAACCTGGCTGTTATAGCCTTGGACATGAATCTTTATACTATTCCCTCCTATGAATTGATCAAATTTGTTCCATTAATTTCCTCAAGAGACTCCTAGATTTGACCTTCATTATTATTGTCGATATGTGATCTACTTTCTAGATTGTGTCACTTGGTAGGCTCATTTTGATCTTTATCTTGGCCTTAGAAAATGTGACACTTTAAAGTCTTACATTCCTTTTGTAGACTTTACTATTAGTTTCCATCCAACTAATACACTTATGTCACATTATGGCTTCACATGCAATCTAGGCTCATTGACTTCTTAACTTGATCTACACTGTTAATCTACTCTTGCAACAATTGAACACACTCTATCAACATTTGATCTACCAAATCAAATGTAGACCATTGATCTCTTTTTAACAATACAATCAAACATGGGCCATTGATCTTCTTGAAAGTCATCATCATTGAGACATTTGGCACCTTCGCATTCATCCTTAGGATCCTTTAACCTTTTGACCTTGATATCATAATTTATATTTAATTACATTATTAAAAACACACCATAGAAATTTCTTGACTTTTTGACATCGTGAGATCATCTACATGCCATTGATCCTTGCTCTGAGCATCTAATATCATGTCACTTGGTATCCTTGTATTTAACTTGAAACTTATTGAGGATTTTTTGAATCCAAATGGATACTCCTTGAGGCTTTAATTTGATGTCCTTGAGCAGGTCCCATATTGATAGATCATTTTTTAGTCCTTATATCTTGAGATATAAAACTCATCAAGACACTAAATTGATAGGGGATGACCTTGGCACAAAATACATCACTTTTGTGTAATCCTTTAGCTTTGGTCAACTTTTCAAGTACATTTATTAAATGCACAACCAAACTGATCTATTCATTCTTATATGATATGTTAAAATAGACTAGTTCCTAATAATCACATTAAGGAATTCTTAGGGCCAACTTATTGATGCACAAGACAAACTTGCATGATATTCAAATTTTTGAATGGTAGGGGTGAAAATTTGACCTGTGAAGTCAAAATTGTCAAAATTTTGGTGACTCAATTGGGAATCATGTCTACTATGCTTGAGAATCAAAACATTTACATGAATTTAAATCTCATAAACAATGAAATATTTGATCCATGACTACAAGAAAACCTTTTGACCTAAAATAGGACAACTTTTTCACCAAGATGAGGAAGGGAACACACAAAATGGGCAAACAAAACTAAATAATTCAAGTGTGCAAATAGAACACTTATTTGGGAAAAAACATAAACAAACTAATGTGCTATTAAAACACTTAAAGGAAAACAAACAAACTAATTATGTATAAGGAACCTAGCTCTTTAATATCAATGTTTTAGATCTATCCCATTAACTAGGATAGGGAGCTCCTTGCCACCCATCTTTGCAAGTTGGAAGGCATTGTGGGATTTGTAACTAGAGATTGTTTATGGACCACTCCAAATATATTCAAACTTTATATGCCTTCCTAGTTTATCTCTATTCACATCCCACTTGAGGACCAAATCTTCTTCTTTGAGACTTCATGAAGAAGCTCTATTATAAAAGTATCTCTTTACTTGTGCTTGGTGGGTTTTCATGGCTAATATGGACTGATTTCAAACCTTTTCTATCTTTATAATCTTAACATATGGACTGATATTTATTGGTTTATTATCCAAAAATTCAAGTTAATTTATTGGTTCTAAAGAAAGAAACTCAAGAGAAATAGGTAATCTTACATCCTTACCATATACTAGCTTGTATGGAGAATTATCAATTGATATTTTATAGGTGATCCTATCATTCTATAAAGATTATTTCAACTTGAGATACCATGACCTTTGATTATGTTTAATAGTCCTTATTATGATCTTTAACCATTTCTTATTTATGGACTCATCAAGACCATTGCCTTGTGGATAGTAAATTGATGAAGTGTTGAGATAGACACCATGTTGAAAATCCCATTGGTTGATTCTAGTCCCCACAAACTCCATATAATTGTCAAAAATAATTGTTGAATGAACTCCAAATCTAGTAAGTAAACCTTGATAGAAATCTAAAACACTAGATTTATTTGCTTCTTTCAACACTACTACTTCTATCCATCTAATGAAGTAATATGTAGTAGTTATTATCCATTTATGTCCTAAAATTGAAGGGGAGTTAATGAGACTAATAAATTTAAATCCCCATTGGACAAAGGGATGGTCCATCATAATTGGCTATAAGGTTAAGGTTGCAATTTTCACTTTTCTAATAAACATAGCACATTGTTTGTGTTTCCTAAGCCATGCATGATAATCACCAGATATTGTAGGCCAATAATAGCCACCTCTAATGATCTTAAGGGTTTTAGTCCTTATATAATAGTTCCCTCCACCATATCTATCATGGAACTATTCAATCAATCTCTATGTTTGGCTCGACTCTGTACATCTTATCAACATGCCATTGATATCTTTTTTGAAAAAAACACCATCGACAAGAAGAAATGGAATTGATTGCAATATTAAATATCTTTTTTTTTAAGGACTGAGATGAGAAGGATAAATAACATCTTGGAGATATCTTACAATGTCATGAAACTAGCTAGAAGGTGAGGTATGATCAACTGTAATCTCTTCATCATTTGACACCAAAACCACCTCAGTATCCTCTTGAAAGTCTTGGGTTATATTTTCATAAAGTCCTTTGCCTCTAATTATCTTTATGACATTGATTTCCACATCATACTCCATTAACTTTTTTATCCAACCAAATATTTTCTATTTTATGTCTTTGTTCAACATAAACTCCTTGATACTTGGATGGGCAACCATTAGGTGTATTTTATTGTTAGATAACAAGTATATAAATTGAGATGCCTTATAACTAAAAATACATGTTTTTAAATAAAATGGCACCTTGTTTCATATTCATGTTTTTAAATAAGGATATTGGCTTCTCGAAAGCCTCATGATTATATTGCATAAGAATACCTAAAATGGTGTCTATGTTAGCATAAGTATGCAAAATGAAATCCTTTGTGAAATCTAGGTTTATGAGTGGAGAAATAGCTATGGCCTTCTTTATCTCTTCAAAACTCTTTCTTACTTCCTTGGACTAGATGAAACTCTTATTCTTCTTTATCATGGTTGTTAGTGGCTTAGCTAAAGTGGAAAAATATGAAATATATCTTCTTATAAAATTGATTTTACCTAAGAGGCTTTGTAAATCCCTTTTTTTCTTGGGTAAGGAAAGTATAAATATTAAATTTATCCTTTCAAGATTTATACTTAAACCACATTTTGAAATCACATGCCCAATAAGCTTACCTTCATGAATTGAGAAGACACACATTTTGGGGTTTAGAAACACCCCAAAAGGCCTACACCATTCAAACACTTTCTTAAGGTGAACCAAGTTATAACTTACACTTTTTGAGAATACTATTATCTCATCCAAATAAACAAGTACAAACCTATTAAGAATGCCCTAGAATACCATATCCATGGCTCTTTGAAAGGTTGCTCCAACATTAGATAAACTGAAGAGCATCTTTTTATATGTAAACATCCCCCACTTTGTAGTGAAGGATGTCTTCAATTGGTCTTCTTCCCTGACAAAAAATTGATTGTAACCACTATATACACATAGAAAAGAGAACCTATCTCAACCTACAACCAACTATAAAATTTCTTCCACAGATGGCAATGGATAGTGATATTTAAGGGAAACCTTATTCAAATCAAGGAATTCAACACATATTCTAATCTCACCATTATTATTTTATAGATAAGGTTTTCCACCCAGGTTGAGTGATTGATTGGAAATATAATAGTTGACTTAATGAGCTTATGAAGCTTGGATTTTATCAAAGGTTGATAGGACTCTGTCTTTGTCTTACTAGCTTATTTTTAGCCTCTAACTCAATGGTGTGTTGATCTAGACTTGGATAAAATCCATTGATATCATTATACTACCATGAAAAAACATCAACAAAACTTGCTCATAATTGAATGAAAGATTCCTTTTTTGAAGGAGTACATACTTTATCCAGCTTCAAGTTCTTACCAGATGCAATGTCCACATTGACATAGTGTTCCTTATTTATTTACAAAGATGCCTTTTCCTTTATCAAATCATAATCACCACTAAATATGTTCTCAAGTGTGACCAATCCCTTAGAAAACTTATTTATTTTTAGTTTCATAATCTGATCACTATATTGTTGTAATAATTTTCATTGATTTATTGAGGAAAACTCAATCTCTTCTTGCAAGAACCTGACATTTTTATTGGCATATTAAAATACTGACCAATTCTTATGTTTATCAAGAATAGAAGGCCTCAAAATCACCTTAATGTGTGACTAATTTTTTTTACTTTTTATATCAATTGGGATACTAAATTATGCCCCAATGTCAGCGAATCTATCTACATGTTTGTTCTCATCTCTTGGTATTGATTGAATATTGAAAACTTGAAAATCCTCAAGTAAGTCCCACACCCTATGATTATATGATATAAGTCATAAATTTTTGAATACATTAATACCTATTACTTGGTGAACTACAAGTTCACTATCACCGAAAACATACAGGGTGTTGACTTTCATTTTTCTAGCCCATTAAAAATCATGCACTAGTACCTCATACTCTGCAACATTATTTGATTAACCAAACTAAAAGTTAATATAAAATAAATACATTTGATTTTATATATAAAATAACATTGTTATATCCTAATTACCATGCTTATTCTTTGATCCATCAAAGTATAATTTCCATAGACCATTATTAGACTCACCATCCTTAATAATGGCTAGAATTGGTGTATCACTCTCATGGAGGCAATAAAAACCAAGTCCCCCTTATTCAACTATATTATAAAGATCATGTTAAAAAAATTAGAGTCACACTCATCAAATAACATTTCCGTAACTCCATCTAAAGCTGATTCATCTTCCATTCCACTAGTTTCTAGCACCTCATCTAAGATGATATAGTTAGTGTTCACAACACTTAGCATATATGGATCCAAATGGAAATGTGTTATGGGTTCAAAATTTATTTTTACCTTGGTACCATACATGGTTATAAACATAAAATATGTATAATTATCTCATAATTATCCTTCAATCTTTGAAGTGAATTCCCTTGATACGCACATGACAAGTAGGGAGACAAGTCCACCATAACTACATCTTGTTGAATGGTAATATTGGGATGAGCATACAGTGTTAAATTAAAATATTTAATAATTCCTACTATATTTATTGGTGACCCATCTATTTTTAATAATCCCTTAGTATTTTTTTCATAAACAAGACCAATCTTGTTTATAATTTGCTTAGGCATAATAGTGCTACTAGCTCTACTATCCACCATACTGTTATGAACCAAAGTATCACCGACTAACAAGGAGAGATATAAAGGAGGAGTTTTATTTTATTTTACCTCAATTTTGTCCATATTTACCATATTATGTACCTATTATAATTTTTTATTAATTGGTTGTTATGAATTAGTTAGGACAACACCTTCTTTGTCAACTAGTTTTGGAGACACTTTGAGAGATGAAAGCTCTTGAATGAACATATATTTTTATCTTAGAATATAAATAACACATGATAATTATAATTTTTTAATTGTTCATTTGATCCACTATACTAAATTGAGCCCCACTAATATTTAACTACACTTTCTGAGTTACTGGTTGCTCACGAACAAGAGGTACTTGATGAACTATTCTAACCATTGTATTCTGATTTTTCTATGTTAAATGGGTAGCAAGTTGATCTTTGATACTATTAGAAAAAAAATTATGGGTACTTTAATCATTATTCAAATATTGATCTTCCTTAATGGATCTTTATTTATCTCTAGCTAGAGCCATAACTTGACCACTTGTATTGTTGGTCTCACCAACTTGATTGAATACAACATGATCATTTATTTGCCAATTTAAATTAATGGCATTAGTCTACCCTTGAAATTATTTAGGTTCTCATTATGATGCTGAAAAAATTTATTGGTACTAACATCCTTAAAGAGAAAACTCCTCTTGTGTCATTTATGGCATAGTAATGTTTTATGACACCAAGTCTTGGTTTTAAGCATAACTAAGATTAAAGGACTACCAACCTAAATCCAACATCAATTTTTTTTGAGGTGGTATGGGAATAATAGATTTTGAAGTGGAAAGTATATTAGTGTCAATAGTTATATATGGTTTAACTTTAGTTATGGCTCCTTATTGTTGGTGGGGTGGTCTATTTTCTTTGAACCCTTGATAAGGAGGACTTTGATCACTAGCTTAAATAGAAGGGGTTGAAATTTGTGCTTGAAGGGATGAAATAGGAGATGATTATGTAATTTGAGGAAATTGAGAGGTTGGTAAGGACTTCAATTATGGGAATATAGGAATTAGAGGCCTTGGAGACATGTTAATATCTTGTATCAAGCAAGTATCTGCTTTTATTGTAATCTCATAAGCATCTAGCAAGGTAACACCACCCATTGACTATATCATTACACTAATATAAAAGTTTAGGGATTTTAGATAGTATACAAAGTCATATTCTAGGGATGGTCTAATCAATGCCAGTATATTGGTCCATGTCTTTTAAAATATGAGGTTAAAATAAAAAATGAACTCATGAAGATCTCTTTTTATGGACAAACTATTCAACACATGATAGGTGATCATATTTGTCCTCAAATTATCTGCCTAAGGATGCACCTAATTCATCCCATGTAGCAAGTGAATTTAGTGGGAGACTTCTATACCACTACAATTTTTTTTCGTTAAAAGAATCAACAAGTAGTCTAATAACTAAATTATCTTGAATAACATTGTGAACTAAACAAAGTTTGGCTACATCTTGGATGTGCTCAATAGGATTTATTTGATATTATTGTGAGAATCATCTAGAATTAGATGTTTGAGACAAGTGACTATAGAGCAAACACACACAACTATTGAAACTATAAATTAGAAGAGTTTAGAAAATGAACACAATGTATTCAACAATAGAGATAAACTACTTATATAAAGAGATGAAGTTCATAGCTCTTATAGTTATCAAAGCTATCACATCTCACAATTAATAATCTTAATGAATCAAGCTTTCTCCCATATCCACATAGAATACCTTAAAGAATAGGTCTATAAATGAGAGAGAGAGAGAGAGAGAGAGAGAGAGAGAGAGAGAGAGAGAGAGAGAGAGAGAGAGAGAGAGAGAGAGAGTGGGTGGGCAAGCAGGGGTAGGTATGTTGACATCCACCTAAGTAAGATTAACAAGTAATTAGAATTAATTACTTTTGGACTCATCTCTCACCTAATAAAGACCTAATTAACCTCCTAAGCAAGCTAAAGTAAATAGGTGTAGTAAAAACCCATGCAAGGGTAGACCTCCACACCAACACCCCCCTTAAGCATAACTTAGGTAGGTGATGATATAAAAAGTGATAAAATTGGGTCTCAACAATAAATCTTGATAAGGTACCCATGCAAAATGTAATCTCTAATAAAGTAGAGAAAAGGAGAAAACCCAGTGGGAAAAATGCCTCCCCCCCCACCAAAAAAAAAGATAAAAAATAATAAGGGATTAAAAGACCCCCTAAAAGAAGATTTTGAAATAATCAACACTCCAAGTACATAGTGATGATCCCCAATATCCTAAAAAACATGAAATAAGTTTTCCTCCACACAGAAGAGAGAGAATGTGAATGTAGAATGTCACATGGTAAATGTTATAGTAGGTTCCTCTGAAACAAATGTTGTCTCTTCCTTTAGGAAGAAAGAAACCATGAGCTATCACATTGTTAAATTCCCACTCAAGTGGAATACATATAGGAATCATGATGTAGATCTCTAAAAAATGTTGAAATGTCTCCCTACTAATGATTGAATGTGTCAAAGTTTGATCAGGTATCATAAGCCTAACATTAGAAGATGGAAATGAATAAGCATGAAATGAAGGAGATAGAATAGTCAAAGAAGATGATAGACATGGAACATTCACTGAAAGAATATCCATGGGAAGAGGAGAGCAATACTCAACAAATGTCAAAACTTGAGACTGGTCTACAAATGAAGCACTAAAATCTACAAGATGAATGTCCTAAAAAACATATGAGTCATCGATACTCTCAATGTGTATACTCATACTATAAATAGTAGACTCCTCTAAAGTGCAAGTTTGTGAAGGCTCTAAAAGAGCAACAATCAACACAAGAATAGAAGTAGATAATGTAATATGACAACTAAGGTATCGAAGAATCTCATCCTATAGTGGGGGCTTGATATAAATAAGAACACTATCCAACATATATGTGTCATCACAAGAAATAAAAAGCAAGATGTGAGAGTATAACTATCATAGAAGAGATGATGGACAGTGGAAGAGGAGGTGTGACATAAGTCTCAGTTGGATATTTGAAAAGACTTTGAATATTTCTCTAAACAATAGAGGGACACTTTGTGTGCTCTACATGGTGATTTAAATCCCATGAAACATGAAATAATAAGTGACCATAGGCACAGTCACAAGAGTTGGCCTAGTCATTGTATTGACCTAGGTCAATAGGCTCAAGAATCTATCCATATAAGAATGGAATAACTTCTTGATCTATGAGTAAATGTTCCATATAATCATGCCATTAAGCATAATTTTCCTTTTCAATAAGAATCACTAGAGATTAAATAACTCTCCTCATCAAGAATCTCTCAAGTGGAGACAACATAACCATAACTAAGAGTAATAGTGTACACTCTAGAGATAGACTTCAGACTACACCAAAAATGAGTCTAATCAAATGGGAGATATCAGTGCACAAGTGACAATACACACTCAAATTTATGTCAAGCTCTACTAACAATGTGTCCAGGAATACAAGAGTAATCTATGCTAGTAGTCACTAAATAGTCATTGGTAATAGTTATGAAATTTGATTGTGCACATGAAAGAATGTAGATCCCACAACAAATCTCCCCAAATAATAAAAAATGACCCCCTTATGTTTTTAATAATAAATCACACTCAATGAAAGATTAATATATGCTTATGATAGAGTACTAGTGCATGCTTTAAGTATGGACATTAGAATTAAATGAAATGGGTCCATACAAGTAAGAACAATCAGTGCACGAGTGAAAAAATATGTCTTAATGAATGGATGTTAGACTCAATGGATAATGCATCCATAAACATGACCAATCAATGTAATATCCACTAAATTGGCATATATAAAATTTAAATAAGCTAAGTAGGAAGACATCAAACTCTACTGATAATGCATTTGTGGAGAAGAAGTATGTGTGAACTACTCAGATAACCCCCTCCCCCCAAATTTTGGCACTTTATAACTTTACTACATTTTATATAACAAAGTAGACCAACGAAAAGAGGATGAAAAAATATGTGATTTTGAAAAAAGTGGAACTCAATTATAAGTTACTGGTCAAAAGTTATAGCAAAATATATTTTCTATCATTAATGGCCTATTTAATTAAATTTCACTTAAAGTTTAAATACTCGAAAAGTGTAAACATGAAGCATGCCATGTAACCACCTATTGGAATCAACACTGAATAATGAATGCAATGGTTTTATTTTTTGGGTTGAATTGGCCTCCTACCAACTCGAACCTCACCCTTTGTCTTCATTAGGCAAAGATACAAGGTATAAAAACTAATGCAATTATTTCCTTTAAAATATATTATTTTTTTAAATTAAAAAAAATCAAAAAACATATTGACCCCACATGGAATACAAATGCCCCCCTCCATGTGTAACCAATTGACTTGTCTTTCACATCCATCTCTTTATCTCCCACTCTTCTTGTCTGCCACATGTAATGATATGACCACCCCACCCAAAACTTTATGATAAGATTTATAATTAATAATGTCATAAAAACCTTATAATGAAAACTAACAGGTTTCATATACACCATGGTTTTAATGGTAGTGGTTTGATTTAATATACCCATATTTTTGAGGATGGAAGCCACAAGATGCATGATGAGTTGTGAAAATGCAACTAGGCTTGTAGAGGACATCGACCAACTGATGGTATCAACAAAGGGTGATGAATTTTTAGGTGGTTTGACATTGGTAGAGGAGGTATGGTAGTATATTAACTGAGGATAGTGAGATGATGTAGGCCATGACACAAAAATGCCCCTTTGCCCTTTAAAATGTATATGCAAGTTTTGGAAAACCATAGATAAGGTGAAAAAATGGTGTAGGAGGAGAATGGCAAATGGTGTAGGGGATGCTACCAAGGTAGAAGAGGAGAAGCTAAGAGTAGGATATTTGAGGAAAATCCATCTAGTAGAGGTTGGAAATGGGAAGCAGACTTGAGCAAGGAGTGGATTGACATGGAGTGGCTAATGGAGAGAGGCTTAAAAGAGCCTAAGCCTGAAGTACCAAGTCATTAGGTGTTGGCTAGATAAAGGTTCAAATTTCCTAGATATGTAATGTTGACTACACCCATGGATTTAATGCCTTGGTTCTCCCTTTCCAACATCTATCTTTAGGTTAGAGTTTTCTCACTCCAAATATGATGCCTCTCCTCTAAGTACTACTCACCATGATCAACTGGTGCCACTCTCTAGGTAGTCTAGATCTATAAAAAGAGAATAATAATCTCCTTTCAATGCCAAGATTTAGTATATTTCCATACAATGATGCCTTGGGAAAAATTCAACATAGCATATTTTTCAAGAAAACATGCCAAGCTTATATTACAATGCCTTGTTTTCTATAGATCAAATCTATCAAAGCTGATAAGAAAAGCACATAAGGGAATTCCAATGTGGTAGATCTAAGACACCTTCTTGATAGAAAATAAAATGCTAAAGTCAGAGGTGGTTAGATGGTGGGAATGATCTCTCATCATCCAATGTAGAAGGTTAGTGAAGGTCCATGCCAATGAACTAGTATATGGCATACGACTATATCTCATCAGACTTAAAAGTAGATCTTAGTAGAAAAGAATGTCTTAACTTAGATTTGGCATTAAAGATGGCAATGAACCAGTAATTTTTTTGCAAAAAATGACCCCTACCATTTTTTCCAAATCTTAAGGTTTTTGAGATGTATAATTCAAAACAACCTCAAAATTTCATAAACCCTCTAAAAAATGGATGGAGAATATGCAAAAAAACTCTATATTTCAATAATGAATAACAAAAAAATATGTTGATCAATATAAGATACATGGATCTCTGATACCATGTGAGAATCATCTAGAATCAGACATCCAAGACCAGTGACTATAGAGAAAACACACACAACTATTGAAACTATAAATTAGAAGAGAGAAAAAAATGAACATAATGTATTCAACAATGGATATAAACTACTTTTACAAAGAGATGAATTTCATAGCACTCATAGTTCTCAAAGCTATCATAGCTCACAACTAATAAGCTCAATGAATAAAGCTTCCTCCCATATATACATAGAATGACTTGGAGAAGATGTTTATAAATAAGAGAGAGTGTGTGTGTGTGTATGGGTGAGTGGGGGTAGGTATGTCAACATAATGTTGACATCCACCTAAGTAAGCTTAATAAGTAATTAGAATTAATTACTTTTGGGCTCATCACTCACCTAATAAAGACCCAATTAACCTCCTAATCAAGATAAATTAAATAGGTTTATTAAAAACCCATCCAAGGGTAAACCTCTACACCAACACTTATCATAAGAATAATGGGATACTCTTAAGAGTGGATACATGAATGCCATCAAAATAGACTAGATTTAATGAACTACCTCTATTGAATGGAATAAACACCTCATTTTTAATGGTCATTTGGATAGTGGTAATCACACTACTTAGGAAAATATGATGACCAGGCGATGAATATTTTATTTGAGAATAGGTATTTTTCCTACTAAACCTTGCTCTTTTCTATGAAGTAGAAGGCAACTCAATGAATTCAAGAGGAATACCTTTATGAGCTAGCCTTGTAGTAACTATTCACATGAGAGTATTAACTGGATGATGCTATGAGCTTTATAATCCAAAGAATATTTATCTTCTATTAATCATGGATTTCTTCCTCTATTGAAAATACTTCTCCTCATCTCCAAACATTAGCTATGCCAAGGAGAATTGGTCCCACTAGGCATGCCATAAACTATTTTGGTCTTAATTTGTACCCTTGGAGAGAGTTCTTTAGGCTTCTTACAACTAAGCCACAAAATGGGAATAAACTCAAGATATAGGTATCTTATAGTGAGTTTTAACTTATGGATAAGGATGAATTCCTCTTGATGGATCACTTAAACTAATCTCTTGCTAGGAAAAGGGGGAGAAATTGACAAAAAACTCATAAAAAAACATGTAAAATAAGGTGATGCACCAATGTTTTGAACACTTATAATTTCACACATCACACTATAAGATAATTTTAAACTTATAAATATCACTTAACTCACTCTTTGATCAGCTTTCACATAAGTATTTCAAAAAAAAACATTAACTAACTATCAATCTAGCATGGGAGGGTAGTTGTCCACTTCCAAACTAACCAACAAACTATCTATAAAACTTAAAATGACATTTGAGAGCTAAAAAAACTTCATGAATGTGAAAAAAATCATATAAATTCAAATTAAATCATTCATTCACTAACCATATCAATGAATTCATAAGACATACTTTAATTCATCTTGTAAATGGAGGAATTTAGTCTTTTATTGTATCAAATAGGTGTTTTAGTATAAATCTTGGCATAGCTTGGGCATGCCAAAAGTATAAGAGTCCTTTTTTATTGAGGTTTATATAATAAAGGGGAAGAGAGATGAAATAGAGAAAATAGAAATCAATAAATTAGGTCCAACCACTTTTTGATTGATTAGCACTAACCCTACCTTTACAAATTAAATTTTATTAGTTCCAAAATGATTTCAAGACCTTTGATTGGATTAAAAACACATGAAAAGACAGTATATTTTTTAGGATGATGAGTCATGAATTATTAAAAAGGAATAGTCTCCAAAGACCCTACAATTTTATTAAATGTTTTGCCTATACTCTTCAACTACCAAATTTCTCCATCTTCTTAATGAGCCACAACATTGTGCTCTATCTTGATATGTTATTTATTTTATTAGATAGTCACTTAAACTCATTTACCTAACATCCATTTTTACATTAATTTCACATCCATAATCCTACCATTACATAAAATGTTGAACATAGGTCCACTATAGATGAAAACCAATCCCTTTATTACTTTTCATATAGCAGTAGTTGTAATGAAGATCCATATGCTAGGGTTTATTGCTCATGAACAAGACATAAAACATACATCTTAATGCTCTTGAGAAGTTTATCTAATATTTAATGGCATCCTATGATTATGTATGGTTTGATTCTGGTAACCTAAATAATATCTTGATCTCACATTCATACATTTGCCTATCTAGGTGGTGAATGTTTTAATCTAACATGTCCACCTATGTGGCATCTCTTTGAATTACCTATTCCATTTTAAAACCTGATCATTATCACCTTCAACATGAATCTTCATCCTATGAATTCTTAGGACTTGATCACATTGTCTCCATTAATTTCCTTGAGAGTCTCTTGGATTTAACTTTCATTGTTTTTATTGATCTATCATTTACTTTCTAGATTATGCCTCTTGGTAATCCTACATTGATCTTTATCTCAACCTTTAAAAATTTAACACTTGGCATTCCTTCATGACTTATATGGACCTTTATTTCAATCTACATATAGATTACATGTGGTGAATTCATCTTTAATTTGGGCTCATTTACTTCTTGACTTGATTTACACCATCGATCTACTCCTGCACTATTAAACATGCTCTGTCGACCTTTGATATACCAAATAAACATGGACCATTAATCTCATTATAACAATACAATATAATGTGGGAAATAAATATTATTATAATTCACCATAATTAAGACACTTTTCAACTTCACATTCATCCTTAGAATCCTCTAACCTTTTGACCTTGATCTCATTGTTAATCTTTAACTACACGATTCAATGTGCACCATAAATCTTTTTTGACTTGTTAACTTCATGAGATCATATGTGTACCATTGATACTTGATCTATAATATTTATATCATGCCACTTATCATACCTATGCTCAACTTGAAACCTATTGAGGATTTTTTGAATCCAAATGGTTATTCCCTACGGCTTTAATTTGATGTCCCTAGGCATGTCCCACACTGCAAGATCATTTTTGAGGCCTTATATCTTGAGATAGAAAACTCATTAAGACACCAAATTTATAAGGGATGATATTGTCATATAATAAATCACTTTCATGTAATCCTTTATCTTTTTTTCACTTCCCAATTACATTTATTAAATTCACAACCAAACTAATTTGTTCATTCTTACATGATGTGTTAAGATAGTCTGGTTCCCAATAATTACATTAAGGAATTCCCAAGGCCAAATTATTGACTCATAAGATAAAATGGCATGATATTAAATGTTTTAAATGGTAGGGGTTATAATTTTACATATTAGGTTAAAACTATCAAAACAAACATCAAGATTTAGTGAGGCACAAACTTCACTTGGAACACCAACCCCAACTAGCCAAGCACCCACTTGATTAGGCTTTAGCAAACACCTACTTGCAAGGAGGCACAAAAGCCCTAGATGAATCATAACCAAATAAAAATAATAATTAATTTTATCATATTTATTAAACAAAATTTCAACCAACTAATTTTTACCACCTCTTTAGCTCTTCACACTCTTAGCCCTCTCAAATTGCTTTCTAGGCTCCTTCACTCAACTAGGTCTCTTTAAGATATATTAGATCATTTGACCTTGATATTCATATAAAATAAAATTATTATATATTCATGATATTTTATATTCACTATTATTATGGTCTAAAATACCTCCTTTAACTCTTTAAATTGTTATATCATCCGCTTTGACACTTGCATTCTCTAACAAGTAAATTAGGTCTGTTAGGCCTTATTCTTATATTAGGCTCTTGATTATATACCTATTGGTCAGACATACACACTTTTAAAATGATATTTTAAATATAATATTCCTTATTACATTCCAAAAAATATAATAAAACATTAAAATAGGTTGGTCATAGCATATATGACCAAAACCCTTTTAGGTCTTAAGGACTCCTAATTCAATTAGGCCTTCATTAGCATACATTACCTTTTGAACTTTTTAGAACAATATAAAAAATATCACATGGTAGGATAAAAAAATATATCAATAAAATAGACCCATAAAAATATAATATTATATCCATGACACATTTTAGCTTCATCCACTACTTGAACCAAACCATTAGCACTGTTCACAAGTAAGCCTGTGCATACCCAAAAATTCTATCTTGAAAAACTGAAGTAAAAACACAATTTTGTAAAAAAAATGGAAAAAAATAATATAAATTTAACCTTAAATACCTAAAAACTTCACCAAGCTCATTATAATTCATCACATAAGTAAAAGGGACTTAAACCCTTCTCTGCAAGTAGCCAACTTAGAACTGCTAACTAGCCTCAAAATATAGTCATGGAAATAATGACCTAAAACAAATTTATAACCAATTTTGGAGACTTTAAATTAATTTAAATTATATTATGAGATAATTATAAAAATATTATTTATAAATATGACATGTTCATATGGAAATATTGGTCTTTCAGACCAATCTCATAGTCTTGTAGCTCACTGTCTAATCTGAACTAGATATGTCAACTTATGAGCAACATTTTCATCATAGTAAATGATATTAAAAACATATATTAAACATGAAAATTTATTTAAATTCTTTAAAAACTTATACATGTACATATATTCATCCTTAATCCATGATAACACAACCCTAATCAACTTCTCACTTATGCCTAGTTTTCTCACTATTTGCATCATTAGGCCTATTAGCGACTAGTCAACTTGCACGATTAGTTTAGAACATATAATGGATACAAATTTCTCATAAACCACAATTTAAATAATATAAAACTATAAATATTTTTTCTCCATCCATTTATAAACTTTGACTTGGTCAACTTTGACTGTTATAACAAATCTTTGAGAAACAAGGCATTTATTGTAGCATCCACTCACTCACCTAATAAACAAATCACACCCATAGATGCATAAGAGAATTTAATACACATACAAAAAATTATATATCCATACCAATACATTATGGGATTTTTTTAATAATATATTTCATATTGGGTCAGCATTAAGATTTTAAAGAGGGTTAACACTATTTTTGGTGTTAATGATTATTCATAAAGTATTTCCCCTCATTTCCAAAACTAATTCCCAAATATCTTATATAGGAACCTTAACCATATCTCCTCAATATCTTAGGTTCCCATGTAGAGGTTACACATTCCAATAAACCTTTGAAATCTCTTCTCATGTTAATAACCCTTCATTCTATGCACATGAGAAACCCTAAAACACTTTTTCTTACCTTAACCTTAAAATTTTGACCTTAAACTTTGTCAACATGCTTGAAAAAAATGACATAGTTTTATCAATTCTCACATTTCCATATTATCTTTGGAAACATAATCTCATACCCCATTATTCCATTTTCTCTCTCTTTACACTATATTAGATCTTAAAACTAATATTTTAGCCACTATACAAAATCTCATTACCTCATATTCATGTCATAAAACCTCTTACCATTTTCAAACATTACCATACATTCTTCATATGCCTTGACAATACCTCATGACACCTCATTAGGTTAGATAGAGTCTAGAACTAGCCTAGTAGCATGTTAAGTCTATAGGTCCTATCCTTGTAAGAATACTTTAAGACTCTCATGAGTGCTCTAATGACTCATATGCATTCTCTAAAATACTCATATATCCTCTATGCATCTATCTCACCAGTCCACCAAGATAAAAGCTTATTACCACATCTCTTCATGTAATGACTAGTGTCATAACTAAGCTTCTCAAGATCTTAAAACTTGAGAACTTACCTTGAAACACTTCTTGATGATCTTATATCTTGCAAACATGTCTTAAATTCTCCTCATAAGAGGTCATACCTCTCAATGATTTTATCAAATAAGAACATTCTTTAATGACCTCATGAACACCTTTCTTAGGAAATTTTTACATCAATGACAACATCAATGCCAAACTTCAAAAACAACAAAAATGATTAGTAGTGCATCCTCATGTGCTTGGTTTTTTATTTATTATTTAGTCATTAGACTATTGTATCAACATTTTCACCCATTTATCTTTAATATGTATGATATATTATATCCTTAAGTTATGCTTGCCAATCTTCCCTAGTAGGGCACAATAAAAAATAATTATTTAATCTAGGTCATCTTAATGATTATAACTACATGTGGGAAAATCATTATTTCAAATCATCCACCCTAACTATGGATTATACATGTGTCACTTATTATAACCACCTTTAGGCAAATCAGTGTCTTAACCTTTGTTATAATTATAACACCTTTGGGTAAATGAGTAATTTTTAAATCAATGTGTGAATTCATTATCTTAATTGGATTAATCTCTCCCATGGGTTAATTTCATTATTTTTATTGCTTATTTTTAAGGGACTATCCATCAATCATATGTGTCAACCATTCTTTCAAGGGGGCATCATTATAAGTTTCCCAAATGTTGTTTGGAGCTTCTTCATCAACCATTATATTATTTCACTCCTAATTTCCTTTTTATTCTTTGATAATATGCTATTTTTCCTATAGCTTTCAACATCTTCCCAAATATGGGAAAATTTTAAACACATAAAACTAGCCACAACTAGATTCTGACTGGACTTCAGATCGATTCCTATCAATCATTAAAAATTAAGACTAGGAATGACTAAACATCCTAAATTTTTTATGCATAATTCATCAAAGCTTAGAATCATGTTGAGGCATCCCTAATTGGGGTATTCTATCATATGTAATAATGATGTCTCATAGATTCATCTTTAATCACCTTACAACATCACAGTTGTTAATTTGTCATATGGACCTATTAAGTGGGGAACTTACACACTTAATCAAATATTAAATGAAATAAAATTCTAATCAAAATAAATTAATAATTTAAATAATATTAAATGTATATTTAAATTATCCATTTAAAATTAATGAATATCTAAAAAAGTAAATTTAAAAATCAAAATATCCAAGCCTTTCATCATTGCCTTTATGAGTTTCCAAGCTCTTTGAAAATATCCTAAAATATCTAATTTTGAGAGCCATTCATAGTAATTATAAATCATAATTACTTGAAATTATTAATTCTACTAGATTTAATTTTAACTCGCCTTAGTTTAGTTTGAACCCATTCCAAGCCTAAACTCAACCTTAACTCATCTTGGGTGAGAGTTAAATACTAAGGCTATAAATGCAAGGCCATGCTTATTGGTTTTTAAGCTATTTTGATACAAAGTTATCATGCACAAATATCTTCAACAAGCTCTTTGATGTAGTGTTATAATTCCTAAATTGCCTTACAATCAAGGTTACCATGCCCAAATCTTAAGCCAATAAATCATAATCCAAGCTGCCAAAGAGAGAAGGATCCAAACAACATCCATTATCAAAGACTTCTTGATACATAAGTTGATCAAGGGATTTAACAAAGCCATTTAGAATTCCCAAGGAAGGTAAAGTAATTATGTATTTTATGTTTTTGTTGTGTTTTCATTTAGTTTTTGTTACCTAATATCTTCCTAGTGTCTAGGCTAGAGGTGTTAGGATGTTAGTGTGTTCATTTCATTTATTTTATGAAACTAACCTCTCATTTATGTCAAATTCCTAGTTCACACATATCACATTAGACATGCCTTGCATGTTCATCTTAGGGATTGAGAGAGATTACAATGCCTCTGTCAGTAAAGTTGGAAATAGGATGAACCCTAAGTATTTCATGTTATTTAAGATAAGAGCTAATGGAAATTTTTATTTAACTATAAAATATTTGATTAAACACATAAGTATTTAAATGTAATATGATTTAGAACTTGGTGTAAGAATAAGATATATTACAACATAAATTTGAATATATTCATTAATATACTCATGTATCATATAATAAAAAGTAAAATTGTATGTTCATTCTAGTATCATGACATTATTATCACCAAAAGTCTCTCAACTAAGTGGTAACAATACTAGCAACAACAATACCCTCAATAATAACAACAATAACAACCACAATACCAAAAAAAATTCTTATATAATGAAGGGAGGTATTTATAAATACTCATAGCACCCCTTTATATTTAGAAATAATTAATAATTTCCCATGAATGGAAAAATTATTGACTATAATTATAATATATTATTACAAAATAGTTGATGTTGACCTATACACAATGCTAGATATTTTCCATCACACATTATATTCTCATAGTTAGTTTGGTCATTAAATTTCTACTTGTTTCACTCTTATTAGATTAGACATAATATCCACCTTTTGCATCCCAAATTTTGTGCAAAAATCTTCTCAATTATCAAGCTCCATAATTTGTACAACTATTTTCCCTATTCTCACGCTATGCATTATATATTACTTCATCAATTAGTCTATGTACTTTGGCTCCTAGAGACAACACCCTGTGTGTTCATCCCCATATTATTTCACTTATCTAATATCAAATGTATTAAAAATTAAGGTTCCACCATCATGCACATACTTATATTGACTTTTGCTCACTCTGACATAATTCACCTTCTGTGTTTGTTCTTTCTTTGTTACTCCTGCATGTATCCATACTTACCTAGAATTTAGGGTTAAACATCACCCCACACTAACATTGATATTTATAAATGAAAATATTTATTACATGAAAAAAAAAATTAGGATCCTTATTCATCTATTTTTTCAAAATTGGCCCTCATTTTGAGTGTGACTTAATATGTTTTTTGTGATTCTTATTATTTGTGCACACAATCCCCTTAAGGCTAGAGGTTGTTATTAGAGTTTTTTCGCATAATTTTTCATACTAATTAAATTATTATTATATTAATTTATTATTTCCTTAATAAAAATTTCCTCAACAATAATCTTCAATTGAATCTCTAATAAGCATCATTTAAACTTCTTTGCACTTATTATTTGACCAATATATTTAACCTCTTGAAAGAAATTGTATGTTCCTCTATATTTTTATTTGTATATACTTGGATGGATCACATGTTATAATATTTTTATTCTTCATGTAAAAAAAATTTATTATATCCATTTAACATGAGAAATTCAAAAATAGTTGGTCTTCTACTGTCATACTTTATGAGAGCTTATTCAATGTGTCCTCACAAGTTTGTAATTTTTCAAAAAACTGAATTTTTATTTTATTAATTTCTATAATGCATCTCTATTTCCTCCCCACTCTTTATTATTTGATCAATTACCATTTATATTTTTTACACATATTTGGTATGGGGTATGTAAACTCCATCTAGTCTACTTGGTTTCTCCTTTAGGAGCCATTGACATAACTTCACATCTTTAAGATCTATGGTAGCTGACTTAGGATTTGTTATTTTAAATTTCCCCTTCTATTCCTCAATTGAATTTTATATTGTGATTCATTTATTCTCTTCCTCTTAAAACACATTTTACACTTTCATTATTATGTGTTTTTAATACTTTTAAGTAGAATTCTTCATCATAATTTTCTTAGAAACCTATGGAGATAGTTTTACTAGTGTATTCCCTGATTTAACATCACTCATGTTCATATGATTAAAAAAAATAGGTCTCAAAATTTTATAGATTCTGATGGAGTATCAAATCACATATCTATAGTAACTTAAAATAATGGTTTGTCTACATGTGTGTCCAAAGCAAAGGACATCTCCTTGCAGTTTTTTTTATGGCATGTCTAGGCCTCATTGTATTCCACATGTGCAACTATTCATTCCTCATGTCACCCTAGATTTTCATGTAAATTTTATTCTCTTATTCTTGTTATATTTATGAGGGTATATATTCCATCTAACATGTGTTCCCTTTTATTTCACTCTTTATTTATTCTTTCTCTACTTCTTCTGGATATTTTTTTTCAAACTCTTCCCCATTGGGTATAACTTAGGGATTCATTATGGAGTACATGTCCTTTATATGTTTCATGGTTAAATCAAGTTCTTTATCCAATTATACCTCCAATTTTTTCATGCTATATAATTCCATCTCATTATTACCTCCTTCACTTTTTTGTTTCTCTACACACCCCTTTTTCTTTGCTTCTTGATCTTGTTCATTGGCATGGGGGAGTATTATGATAAATTTTCCTTTGAATGTCCTTATGTTATTATGCATGGAGAATAATTATTTTTATCTTCTTATTTAACCTTTTATTTATAAGTGGTTTGTGCTTATTTCCCTATTTATTGTTACACTTATTATTATAGCATTAGTTTAGTGTGTATCAATATTATATGGGCCTTATATGTGCTTACATTTCTTGATGCACATTTTTTTAGGAAATAGAGGACTCAACCAAAACAAATAACTTTAACATAAGATCACTTTTTTTTGACTTTAATGATTGATTTCTCTAAAAACATACAAATATTAAATAGTATTCCCTTGGCCATCTCATGTGTTATGTATATAAAAAAATTATTGATCTCCACTAGCACCTTGGTCAATGTATCTTGGTGCTTACCAATTGTTTTATAACCCTTTTGGATCTATCTTTAATGTTAAAAATGGGGAAAGTAAACCCCTACTTATTTTAATCATGACCCTTAGCCACACACTCAACCTCCTGAGTGTTAGTCAACCCTTCCTTGATGTCCTTTCCTAACTAGACTAATCTAGTCACTTTATTTGATTTGGGTAGGTGTGATATTAATCCTTTGTTTAGTGAAGTATAACTTTTATTTATTTATGAACAAGATAAAAAAGTGTGTCAACCCTTAGACTTGCTAAAGTAAGGGATACCATAAATTTGGAGAACACCAACTTTGTCCAATTATTTACTAATGGACTTGTAAAATATGGCATTCCCCTAAAATTTTTATTTAAAATACTAACCATATAATCATTCTTGAAATTAACCTCACTACCCCTTCTATGGTGGTTGTAATCCTTCACATTACATTTCTTTACTTTTGACTCCCATTCCTTAGTGATTATCACACCCTTATGATACTACATTTCCATGAAGTTCATCTTTCTTAACCTCAATTTATTTTTTACTTGTGGTGCAACTAGCATATATTTATTTACCTTATTCTTGTGTTCACTCTCTTTCTTTTCCTATAATGTGATTTCCTCTATTATGTCCTTTTCTTGTGTGTTCTTCCTTTTCTTTGTCTCTTATGAATTATTTACCTCTTTGGTATTGGTTAAGAATTACACTAATTTCATGTCTAATGCATATGATGTTACTTCCTTCTCTTATTCTCTAATGATAACTGATTTATCCTCAACCTACGTGCTACTTGTTTCTTCCCCTACATCTTCCAATCCAAAATGGGTATTTTGGCCTATGTACTCATCTCAAAGATGAAGTGTTTATTATTTAATGCATTTATTTTTTGTCTCATTATCATCATAAAACCACTTTGGCACACCCTCAACTTCCCTATTTCATTGAACACTTGAATATTTATGTCTGTATATATTATGCATTTGGTGTTGTAGGACTAGGATATAACTTACACAAAAATGGTAGTTTACATCTAAAACTTATAAATCAATGAATTCATCATAATTTACCCACTAAAGTGACCCAATTCTTAGTGCATTTGAATCATAATCCATAACTATCTCATTTTTATCTCTGAAATAGTGTTTCTTATTTGTTCTTCTCTCAAATTTTAGGTTTATTTGTTATTATTTTTTATTCATGATTGTGGGGTATCTCAATATGTCTTGATATAAAAGTGGTGAAAATGACATGTGTCTCTCCTTTTATACTACTTGGAATGTTTTTCCAAAATTACTTTTAATAATTTGGTTGTATATGCATCAATTTTTAGGCTTCACATGCTAGCACCTTTGTATTAGATACTATTGTGTGATATCTATCAACCAAAAACGTTTCAAAATTTAAATTTTTTGGATTGAAATCATTATACATAATTACCATTTTTGGAAAGATATTTTCCATTTTCACTTTTCCCTTTTGCATTCCTAGGTGATGTACTTCCATTTATCTTGTGTGATTCATTGCTTTGTAGTTCCTTTATATCAAGTCAATATCAACTTTGTACCTATCTTTGTCATGCTTCACACACAATGTCATGATTATCTGACTTGTAATTATATTTTTTACCACTTTGAACTCCCCTACCCCACACTAAATCCCATGATTGGTCCCCTAACATAAAGAAAACATTTGTGCATAATACTTATTATTTGAGTAAAGACATTTTCATTCAAATCATAACCTATTAAGGTAATCATTATAACACATGGAAAAGTACAATCAAGAGCTTAAACCTTGAGATATAATCACATGGGATAAGATATTCATGATTACAAAAATTATTTTTTATATATTATAATTTATCATAAAGGAAAATCATGACATTGTCTTACATAGACTTTACTTGCTCACCTAACCTACTAGTGCATAAAAAGGCTATAATTATTTTTATCTACTTTGCTAAATTATTATTAATACATTAAAAAACAAAGAAACATAAACAACATAGTTGGCATAGCTTTGTCCACTATTATCCTATTACATTTTAATAATGGTAGGGTTTAAATTGGCTATCATTAAAATTTCTATTGAGCATTTTGCCATTGAATGTGCACAACTTGCACACCATAGTCTCAAATAGTCATTCATTAGATACTAGCCTAGCCATTAGATTGGAATATTTATATGGTGATTCAAGTAATTAGAATCATACAAGACAAGGGCACTTTTTTCCTACACTTTTTCTTTATGTGTTTGCCATGCCAAACTTTATATTGTGTCTTAGCAATAGTTTGGATCCAACTAGCAAACACACACTTCTCATCCACATGCATCAGATCCTCCAAGTGAAAATATAATGATTCTATATCATATAACCATCCTATCTACATGATTTATAATGATGGGACTTGAAACTCTAAGAGTAGTCCTAACTCAGTACTGTACACCAACTAAAAGGGTGTAACTTTGTTTTTATGATTGTAAGTTGTTTAGTAATCCTAATTTTTTTTTAATATGATCATCTTAGTATTTTCACCCAATATCAAATACATTTTTGATGTATTTATAGTATTATTTTAAAGGCTTATGCAATCCCCTTCACTTAGGGATGGTACAGGGTTATCTTATGATGGGTAATCATGTATAAATATAACAATATGTGCATCATCTCATTAATTAATTATGTCCCTCAGTCATTGGTTATGATTATAAAGCACCTATACTAACTAATCAAATCCTCCCAATTTTATTATTGTAATATAATTCTTGTTTGGTGTTACTTCAACCCATATTTGAAATAGTGGGTTAAAATAATGATATATCATGCACCAAATCTACATGAAATAGGAAAAATTAGACCTAAAAAGTCAAAATCCCATTTGTCAAAGGGTTATTATTCCAATATATAAATCAAAGTCATTTATTCTTTATGGTTTTCATTTCTAGTCCTTTTACATATGTTGCACTTGTGCACATAATATTTTGCATCATGAAATAAAATGGGCCACCATAAGCCAAAGATTAGAATCTTGCATGTAATGGATTATCTAGAAAAATTTCCACTAACAATTCCCCCATGTCCTTCATATAATATCCTATAACATTCATGTTTAAGTAAACATTTGTAAAAAACCTCATCACACCCTATTTTCTAATGTTCCCCTTCAATAAACTAGTATGGGACAATGCACATGACTAGTTTCTTCTTGTCCTTAGTTAGCATATGTCTAGGAGTAATGCCTAACATTATAAAAGTAATTATGTCCTCAAAACATTTTATAATGGACTAAATACTATATAATTTCACGTTAGTCAAACCATATTCAAGATTTCATACCTATTCTCCATTAGTTATGTATGGAAAATGGTTTGAACCTAAGTTATATCTTCCCATCTTGACAAAACTAAAAATTGAAACTCTTGAATTAAAATAATCCATCTAAAAATATGATTATGGAACAATATCTTATTTAATATATACTTGAATTCTTCATGATGATTTAAAAAGTTAAAAGGTGTAACTAACATATATTTTCAAAAAAATTAAAGTGCATAGACCATGTATAAGGATTTAAACTTGATATTAATGTATTTATGTTTTGCCAATGTAAATTTATGGTTGGTACAATAAATGGGGTGATCAAATTTTTGTTCTCTCGGTTGAGTAAGGATAGTACTAATTGTGCAACCTAGAGCATCTACATGGATGTGGAAATAAGTGCTCTAATCAACAAATTAAAGGATTAATGCACTTGTAAACTTATTATTTATTGTTTACAATGATTCATCATGTGTTTTACCCCATCTAAATGGCCCATCCTTACATAATATCTCTTCCAAAGGCACAATGATCTTGGCATAGTTTTGGATAAACTTTATATAATACCCTATGTGTCTAAGGAATGTGCATAATTCCCACTAAGTAGTAGGTTTATCAAGATAAAGGATAATATCCACCTTTTTAGCTTCCATCAATAAACCATCCATGAAAATGACATGCCCCAATAATGTATTTTAAGGTGTTACAAACATAAATTTCTTCAAGTGTACTTAAATTTTGTTAGAACATTTAATGTCTAAGTGGGATAGTTTAGACCTTTAACATACTTTAGTTTATTGTTAAACAATAATAATTTATTAATTATTAAACATGAGGTGAAAACCTCATGTAAATAGATAATAAAATATTGTGATTTATTATTAACTAATAAAATTAAATGATTCTTAGGAAGGATGGACCTGTTGGTTATGACGGACATCTCCTCTCACATTTATTATAAATAGGGTTCTACCCATTATATTTTTCACTATGAACACACTTGGTGAATTTTATATATGCATGTGGAAAATGTTTACAAAGGTTATATGAAGTCTTATGTGAAAAATTTATAAGGAATGGATTAGTATTAGGGTGCATAGTTTCTCAATTTATTGAATATCATCTTCATGGGTTTTTTACCTCTTAGAAGTTTTCCCACTTTAAATTCTTGTGTGTTGTGTCAATTCTGTGTGCTCTTTGCCAATCATTTATTCATCTATATCCAATCTATATTGCATATATATTTTATATTATATTTATTTTATCATCAACTTGGAGCCATGAGATGATTTGGTGATTGGCAAGAGTTTTTGTTGGAAGATTCAAAGCTTTGTCAAAAACAAATTTATTTATCTCAACTCGGTATGATATTTTTTACAACCTTAGAGGCATGCTATATTTTTTTATGAATCATTGTTTACTCTATGGAGCCTTTAAGCTTAGCATTTATTCTTGTAAGGCCTACATCAAGCATCCAAAGCAACCATAAAGCAGCCTCAAACCTCCATTTTGCAGCATTTTCATAGAGGCACCATAACCAGCCTAGAAAAACTAAAAAAAAATATGTTTTAGTCAAAATTAAATTTTGTAAATTCCCTCATCATTAGAATTTATTTTTTGTAAGATTGAAACACATTTCATGTTTTTAGTGCCTATATAAGTTTTTGGGCTCTCCCAAGCATCTATATGGGTGCCATACTTCAGGTTAAGAAATTCAAAATATTGAATTCTTCATCAAAAATTCCATTTTTAGGGTCTAGTTGTGTTTATCAAACAAAATAGGAGGGTTTTTTAATTTTAGAGCAAATATAAGACCTGTACAAGGAGATATGAGCACTTAAAATTCCAAAAGTGTATCATTTTAAAGCTACAGGTATGTAGCATATGTTAAATAGTTTTATAAACAATTTATTAAATAATTTTTTATCTAAACTTCAAATTATCTACATAGATTTCTATTCCCTACTTTCTTTATCTTTTACTCTAAAAGTTAAAAATAAATTAATTATTATTTAATTTTAATTTTTCATGCACAATAAATATTTTTTATTATTAAAAATAAAATAAAAATATAAACATCAATTAGTGCATGTAAATATTAAATTAAACTCATAGATGAGTTGGTGATCCTAATTTTACTAAAATTTACAACTAAGAAGATCTCAATTTCAAAAACCCTTAAAAAATTTATTTTTTAATCTTATTAGTTTTAATGGTAAAATTAATTTCAATTTAATTTAATTTTCATTCTATTTTTTTGTTTTCTTGCCAAAGTTTAACGTGTCTAAAACCCTAGTTGAACTATCAAACTTATTTCAACTTTTAACCTAGTGAATATTTTGACATAGTCATGTAACTAGTTGATATATAGGTTTTAGAACCTTTAGAGACATATATGTGGTCCATTTTGTGTTTTGAAACCTCCTACTATTAATTTTATAAAAAAAAATTAATAATAGTGTCTAGGCGATCAATTTGAATGCGACTCTTATGACACCTAGTTTTATATAATTCTAAATCAATTATTTGCATTATTTGGCATCTAAATTGTGTAATTAAGTATAGTTATACTTGTGATTTATTTTATTTTACAATCATAGTATAAACAATCATTTAAAAGATTAATTTTCTTAAAATTGTTCTTACAATAGTATATTTTTTGCAACACTTAAATCACCCTATTTGTCACAATATTTTGCTTTATCTAACATTAAACTGAAAAATTATTGTGTTTATAGTTTCAAATTTGTTTTAATATCAAATTAAGTTAAAATTAAAACTAAAAAGATTCATTTTAAGCATTTTTTTTATTGTACTGTTTAAATAAAAGCTATGGTTTCACCTCATTTTTACTTAAATAAACCTTAAATGCTTAATGGAAGTAACTATAATATATGGAAAATTCATCTTAATGTTGAAACACAATTATCTACCAAGAGGGGTGTAGAAACTCAAAAATTTCCCCTTGACTATTTTTTGATGTCACATCACCCTAGACTGATTCTTGACCTTTGCTATTCACCTAGCTATCTCACTTTTAAAACAACCTTTAAACTTGTTAAAGAACATAGGCACCTTTTGCCAAAAAGTTTACAAACATAATTGTTAGACCCATTTTAAACCATTTTACACTTAGGAATTTACCATTGATGATTAGCCTAACCATCGATGGTTAGGTCTCTAAACTTGAAACATAAAAACATCCAACTGTAAGCTAGGCATGCATAAGAAAAATAGAAACTTTCCTGTGCACACATTACAAATTTTATTCCTTTTGAATTGGCATCTTTATCCTCAGCCAACTTAGCAAATTTATCTCTCCTTAGTAGTTTTATGATATAAATGTAATGCTCTTATAGGAAATGAGGATCCAAAAATTTGCATCTAGGAACTCTTATTTTCTTTGTGCAGGTATCTAAGACCCTAAAAATCTATCTATGTGGCTATTGAAAATTGGAGATGTTATTATGCTTCCCAATTTCCTTTAGAATTCTATCATCATATATTTGGTATTTTACATGTATCTCTTATTTTTTTAATTAGTTTACCTTCTTTATTGACTTCTCTATCTTGATCAAGCCACCTACACTTCATCTCTTACCTCCAAAACCCCTTTCCAATCTTATACCCATAAGCCATTTTCTCCCTAATTCCATATCCTCCATACTTCCCATTGGTAACCATAATTGGTTGTTATAACTATTTTTGATCACAACCATCACCAGTCACCTGACCATCACTAGTCAGACTCAATCACCAGTCAATCTGACCACCACTAATCACTGTCAAGAAATAATATATTGTTATTTTCAAATATTTTCCACCCAAATAGACTCTTTTTATATTTTTGACCTATTTTCAAATCCTATTCATATTTTTTGAACTAGATCTTGACCTATTTTATGTATGGTATTGACCCACTATATGACATTTAGTCACCTTATTGAATAGGTACTTTTCTTTCTTTCTAGCATAAGCATTTTATTTCTTATAAATATAAATTTAAACATATTTTATTTATATTATCAATTATTTTTATAATTAAGGGAGTGGATTGACAACCACCCAAGGGATCTTTCGCTTCTTGGATCTAGCATTGCTAGGTAGTCCAGCCTTCATACTCATCTAACAAACAAGCTATTTTAGTGTGGTCTTATTGCAGGTAGTTCTTCTTCACCAAAAAGGAGCTCTCACATCAATGATCATAATGTTTACCAGTTACACACCCCACCTCTTTTTTTTCTCTTCCTTTTTCTAAAACAAATAGATTAGGAAATAGTAGGCAACATTCTGGCACACCTGATGGGACCCCTTCTGGGTTCATAGTTTTTTTAGGTATATAGTTGCATTAGTGAAATTTCATGTTCTTGCATTTTCATTATTTATAAATTCCAAAAAAAAAGTCTCTCTTCCTTTTTAAAAATAAAAAAGAAATAAATAAGTTTTCATCTTAGGGATAGGTTGCATTTTCCTCCTGCATTAAGTCCATTTTTAGCTATTCCTTGTTTGCATGCAAAGACACCAAAAAACTCTTTTGGGTTAAAATTGAGTGAATTAATTGTTTTTCATACTTAATGATTATCTCACCTAGATTAATTAAATTAATTATAAAGTAATCATAACACACATATGTTACACTACCAAACCACTTCCATAAAATTAAACATCAAAACTTACTTAAGACAAGGCCCATTTGGATTTCATCACCCTTTGGATCACCTTACCCAACCCGATGATCTCACTTGGATTTAATCACCAAGGAGAGGACCCACTATGTTCTCTAGTGGAATATAAACTCTAAACAAATGGTATCTATTGGATAAGCAACACAAATTGGCTTTGGGTTCATGAAGTAAGAGGAATAAGCCCTTAGTACTAGGCCACGTACTTGGTCTAGTGCAGATTCAATGAGCACCAAAATTTAACCCAAAGCCATTCTTAGATGGATTTTCTAGTACCCAATTTATAATACAATATCCCCTTTCACATATTTAAGGCATAAGCCAAAAGTGATTCAAAATGAATCATAGGATTAATTTCTCTTTTAGTGTGTGCTTTGCTTGTTTTGGGTTTTTCTTTATTTGCTCATTATTTTAGGTGAGAGGTTCATTATCCATCTCTAATTTTTCATATGGTCTTAACTAGACAACAATTAAGGAATCAAAACAACCAACCATGATCTTCCTCTTCATCCTCATCCATGGATTACACCTTAGATGTTGATAAATCACCCCATGCTTCACCACACCATTCTCCCCCACCTAACATGCCTCTAATGATCCTTGAGGGTGATCCAATTTATTTTGCCTTTCTAGATAAAAATCTATTAGATTTGAAACACTATCTTAATACCTTAGCCTACCATACTTTGATGGCTTTAGTTCCTCTTGTGGATTCACCCTATGGTATGCCAAACCACCTCATGGTTAGTGTTACATCAAGCCAACCTTCTGTCAACCAAAATTCATCTACTATTATTTTTTCTACTACCACCACCTAGACACCTATCACCCAAACCAATACTTCTAACATTGGCTCAACTTTACCCCTTATCACTTATACGCCTTCTATTAGCATGATTTCTTCCACACCCATGTCTATGATTCCCTCCATCTTAACTAATATACTAACCTCAAACCCTTTTCAGAAATTGGTGTTATCCATACCATAAACACTTCCCTTGATTAGCACTAGGGTGACTACCCATCAACAACCCATAAATACTTTAGCATTACCAACCCAAACTATGCCCCCATCGACCAACCTAAATGTACCCATAAACCAACTGCTATCAGTTCCCCTATAGGCACTCATAACACCCTATCAATATATTTCCAACCTACAAGGATATATCACAACTTCCACTCAACCCTTAATGTCTATCAATCTTATTGAGGCACTATCCCAACCTTAGGTCACCACATACCAATATGTCCCCACTTTTGTACCTCCAATCGTATACCAATTCATAACTACAACCCAACCTCAATAGAACTTACCACTGAATTATGCAACTACCTAACCCTAACCCAACCTGATAAGGATGCTCATAGATATGATGACCCAACTCGAGTCTTCTATCTTCAGGTCTCATAACCTTTTATCCTATGACCAAATTTGTAATAAACCTATCAACCCATCTATCATAATTCATACTTATCCTCCTTAATGGGAGATACCCAAATTCTATAAGTTTTAGGGTAAGGAGGATCCTCAACAACATTTGAGGGCATTTCACCATTCTTTTTACTTGATCACATATGATGATGCCCTCCTCCTCTAAACCTTTTGTATGTCTTTATTAGGACCCACCTTGGAATAGTATAGTTCCCTTCCTAGGCATTCTATCTTTTCATTCTCCCAACTCACCCAAATCCTCTTAGAACATTTTTTGGTGAACATATCCAAAAAGGTCTCCATAAATGACCTATATTCTATTAAGCAATTTGATGATGAATCAATTGATGACTTCATTGTATAATGGTGAGGTCTCATTAATTAACTATCCTTTTTCTACCCCAAGTAGAACTCATCAAGATTTTCTCTAAGGGTTTCACAAACCACATCACTCCCACCCTTCAAGTACAAACATTTATAACCTTTGATGAAGCATTCAAAATGGTGTGAAAACTTGAAAACTGAGCCATCGATAAGGGTAAGTTGAAATTATGAAATAAGAATTCCACTTTTAAACCCAATGAGCCCTCTTCCACCAAAACATCAAACCCAACCAATCCCAAAGCCAAAACATCCGCAAATGTGGTTGTCTTGAAAAATGCCCAACCCCTTTCTATTAACCAACCATGTCAAACCATGCCTTCCAACCCTTCTTACCCACAAAACTAAAAACAAAATTGGGTTTTGCCTAAACAATTCACACCTATAGGGGAATCTTATGCCTCTGTGTTGGATAAATTTCTAAAATCCAATCTTATCTAACTACCAGCCATCAAGCTACCTTAATAATTTGACCCCTCTCCCCCCATACCTGGGTGGTACAATGAAAATGGCCATTGTGGTTTTCATCAAGTTATTACACATGACATAAATTGGTGTAACACTTTTAAAATCCTTATCCAAAAATTTCTTGACAATGGTGAATTATCATTTAACACCCCAATTCACCTCCTAATCAATATCTTGATATTTTTTTCAAACCTTTTCCTAATCATACTCCATTATCCTGACCCCATAACAATAACTATGAACCATCATCATCCCATGAAGCACACACAATCAACATCATCATAAATGAGCATATGGGGGATGAGACCCACACTTCTATCACCTCATCACCAACCTCACCCATGAAATAAACAAGTTCACCTCTTATCCCTTTGGAGACCTAAATAGAAGAAACTATAGCCCCCATGTCTTTGCTAGACCAAACCATACCCACACCCACTTCTCCTTCCACAAAAGTAACCACTGATTTAAACATTTCTCTTCTACCCTACCAATTTAGATGGTATAACCCTCCTCCTCTCCTTTGAATACCCAAGAAAAGGAATAAATCATGATCATACCTACACCCTCGATCAAAAAACCATCCATTTCCCTTTCAAAAATCACTCCACAAGTGACCATTACCTCCTTCACCAAACTAGAAAGTTTGGAACCTTCTAACTCAAGACAAGATGAAGAAACCATACCTTCTTCCTCACCTAAGGGATTAACATTCCAAACAACTGACCAAAGAACCAAACCCATTTATAAGTCCTTTTCTCAGCTAGTGTAAAGTCTAGAATTTACCTCATAACCTAACCTTGATAGAGCCAATTTTTGGAACTATATGGGGCTCCCATACCAAAATAGAGTTGAACCCTCTACCTCATTGGCATCCACTCTCCAACCTATTATCATTCCATCATCAAAATTTTATTTTTCCCAAGATATCACCCACCTCTACTTATATCATCTCATAAATTTCTCACTAAAATGACTAAGAATATGGGTATCCTTCCCACACCTAGCATCACCCATCCACCCATAAAATTGGATCTAATACCTTCAAGTCCACCTAATAAGACACCAACCAAGATGGTCTAAAATGTGTAGTTGCCTAAACCTCAATCCCAAGCCTGACCTATGCCACCTCTTTCACTTTTACCATCCATTTTGGGACCCCACCCTTCTACCATCCCAGTCACCTATTCCAGTTTAATTAAAACAACTCCCTTTTCAATACCTACCCTCACACCACCCAATCCATTGACTTCATTATTCTTATTTATCCTATCCCTTTCCACTTTCCCACCTATTATCAAGCCTCCATCCTCTACTTCAAAATCACCCACCAATAACCCCATCATAGCTAAGCCAACCCAGCCCAAACCATCCACCAAAGTTGTCCAACTACCTACCACTTCTAAGGTCAAACCCATGCCTAATAAGGCCCCTTTTTATTCAACAAGTAGTGTGATACCCCCAACACCTTTGAATGGACCCTATGTAGTTATTTTATAGAGGTTGTTGCAAATGTCTTCTATTAAGCTAAGACCCATCAAACCATTTACCCCTTCTAAGACCAAACCCTCCTAGTTTAATGATACTTTTATTTTTGCATATCATAGGACACTAGGACATGATACAGATAATTTCAAAGCTCTCCAAGCCCTTTTCTATACCCTATATGATGAGGATGATTTGTTATTTAACAAACCACCTTCACCAGCTCAACCAATCTAACTACCAACCCAACCATAGACCCTACCTATACTTGTTCTTAACCTTTCATTTCAAATTGAAAGGGATAAACTAAATAAATCACCTATTCTATCCAATCCTATTATCTACACCATTAACATGATTCCCCAATCTCAAGTGTAACAACAAGGTAAGGGAAGAGCCCATGCATCTATTCCATAGACATATCCTTCAAACTCTCAACTTTCCAACCAAGCTCAAGTACCAACACCACCACTTATGCCCTCATCTAGATGCAAAGTATCTATATTGGGTGTACCCCCCCACTAATTCTCTTACATCCATTTAACAAATCATGTTAAAGTAACTTTACCAAGCCCTGCTAAAGATGAGCCTTTATGACTTGATTAACACCTCACCCCATCATCATTAGGCATTAACAAATTCTCTAAAATCCATAGAGGTTCAACTATATGACCCTCAACCTATTGCATCCTTTGCCATAAACCTCCAACATTCCACCATTGTCACCTTCCAAGACTCAGAGATACCTCTAGCCCATTCTGAGGAGTTTGACCATCCTCTCTTTGTTATCTCATATATTAATCACACCCACATTAAAATGGTGATGATTGATGGAAGATAAAACATCAACATAATCTCCTCCCATGATTTTGATTAACTAAATTTACTAAAGAACATCATGGCTAAAAGCATAATGGTTTTTCATTCCTTTAATGACACAATGGCAACTACCCTGGGGACTATTGTCCTTCCAATATGCTTGGGGCCTCACACCATTCCTAAGATATTTTATTTTTTATAGGGTGAATTTCAATATAACATTCTATTTGAATGCCCTTGGATCTGAGATATGAGTTGTATCCCCTCCACTTTACATCATTGTGTCAAATTTGAACATGAAGAATAGGTTATAACTATCAAGGCTGATCATAGTACTTTTAAATCTTTAACATAACTTATAGGCCTAATGATGTCCTTCTTCCACCTTCATCTCTCACACAATAAACTAACCCCATTAACATAATAACACCCTCAACCTTAACCTATAATACTTCTATTGTTAATAATGATGAAGCCTCAACTAGTGCATCTATCTCTTCTTCCCAGATCCCCATTAAGGACTCCTTAGCATAAACTTTCCAACATCTCTCCCTTGGGGACTATCAAATTTTAACCTTAGATGCCTTTCCCATTCCCTAGGAATATGGTAACATTCAAAATGACCCTTCTTATGACCCCAACATAGGAACCACCATCCCCTTTAGACTTCCCAACAATATAATAAATTTTGTCTATGGGGGACTTGATCAACCACTTCTTTCTCCTATCCCCACTCCATAAATTCAACCTCTCACTTCTAATTTATCCTATCTAAGTAATCCAACCTTTGACAAAACCTATCATTATCACTGTGCTTGGAAAGGATTTGATATGGGCCTTTACAAATAAGGACCTCACAAATTGTCCATTATCAAAACTCAAAAACCTCATGAGTTCTTTGAGCTCAAGTTTAAATTACCAAAAGAACCCACCTCACCAAAACCCATTGCTACCCTTGTGGAAGAGATTACATCCTCACCCAATTCATCTTCTCAATTTGAAGACTTTGATATCATCCCATCTAAATTTTTTTTTGGATCAATACTATTAGTTTGGGCCCACTAACCTATCAACAAGGGGGTCAAACTAAGACCTTTTCTCTCATTCATCTCAAGATGATTAACCAAGATTCACCCACATTCACACCATCCAACATCAATATGATTTTTCCATCCTCACCTATCTCGGCATGAGAGATTCTTTTATATACAAATCCCTTCCCACTAGAAACCAAACCATGATAAATGAGTCAACTACTAACATTAACTTGGGGACCTAGGAGGATCCTCCTATCATTAAACTTGGCCAATACTTAAACTTAGTTGAGTAACGGGACTATCCTACCTTCCTTTAATACCATAACATTGTATTTATATGGTTTTATTATGACATGCCTAGAATTGACCCCTTCATTTCTATCCACAACATTGTTACCCATCCTAATGTTAGGTTGATATGGTAAAATCTTCATAAAATGCACCCTCACATAGCTCTTCTTGTTGAAGAACTTTAACACCTTTTATTTGTTAACTTCATTTAACCTATTGATTATCCACAATGGGTCTCTAACATTGTGTCTATCACTAAACTGACTGGGGGACTTTACTTTGTATTGAATTTCATGACCTTAACCTTACATACCCCAAAGATGACTTTCTTTTACCTAACATCGACCAACTAGTTGATCTTACCATAGGCCATGAGATGTTATCTTTCATGGATGGATTTTTAGGGTATAATTAGATATTGATCACCCCCTTAGATCAACACAAAACCACCTTCATTACTCCTTAGGGAACCTTCTGCTATTAGGTCATTCCTTTCAATTTAAAAAATGCAAGAGTGACTTATCAATGAGCCATGACTTATATCTTTCATGATCTTTTCCATAAAATTGTAGAAGATTATGTGGATGATCTCCTCAAGAAATCCAAACACCACAAGGATCATCTAGCTATTTTCTCTATCATTTTTAAATGACTAATCCAATTCCATATTAGGCTCAATCCCAATAAATGCATTTTTGGGGTTCCATCTAGAAATCTCCTTGTATTCATCATATCCCTTGTAGAATTGAAATTGACCCTACCAAAGTCAAAGCAATCCTAGAAATACCTCCTCTAACAAAACTTAAACAACTTCAAAGCCTATAGGGAAAACTCTAATCTATCCATCACTTCATCTCCCAACTATCAGATAGATGCCAACCCTTTCACCATCTCTTAAAGAAAGACACCTCCTTTAAATGGGCCGAATACTATCAATAAGCCTTTGACTCACTTAAGGAGTATGTACTTTTTCCACTATTTCTTATCCCACCTAAGGATGACCAAACTTTTTACCTTTACATATCCACCACTAATCACTCTTTGGGTGTATCCACCACTAAACACTCTTTATGTGCGATGCTTGCTCAGCAAGATGAAAAAAAAAACAAAGAGCAAGTCATCTATTATATTAGTCACATGCTTCTAGAGTATGAGACATGGTATACCCATCCTAAAAAACTATCTTACTCTCATTTTTTTCACCTTCTTAACCACAAAACCTATGTTATCACCAACACCAACCTGCTCAAGTATATGCACTCCAAACCATACTAAAATCAATGTATGGCTAAGTGGCTCATTCTTCTTACTGATTTTGACCTTGAGTTTCTTCAAAAAAAAATCATTAAAGGGTAGGTCATCACTGACCAATTGTATGAGGTTTTCCTACTTGATAACTAACCCATTTATTTAACTTTTCAAATGAGTCCATTGCAACACTTTCTCAAGAAGAACCCCCTTACCAAATGACCATGTTTTTTTATAGATCTAAATGCTAGTAGGGTAGGGGTGTAGGCATAATTCTCATACACCTCTATGGGGAATGTCTTACACTATCCTATAAACTTGAATTTTCATGTATTAATAACATAACAAAATATAAAGCCTTAATCATTGGTCTCCAAGCTGATATTGCCTTAAAAATCAAAACCATCTCTATATTCAGTGATTCCCAACTCATAATCAACTAGGTCAATGGTTGTTATCAATGTAAATGATGTTTTTCAAAAGTATAATCTTCTCATTGACAAACTCTTAACATCTTTTGAATGTTACTATATTTAGCTAGTACCTTGATCTAATAATAAATTCATAAATATAGTGGCACCCCTTGCATCTCAAATCCCCTCTCAACCCACTGACTCCAGACTATTTTTCACCATCAATCATTTCATCAAGCCCTCATATATTAGGTTAGCCCTTCCTACCATTTATAGTGTAGAGGCATCCCCTTCTAATATCTAGTATGATCAAATTTTCAACTACCTTAACCTTGGCATTATTCTACCCAACCTCTCAAAGAATACCTGAAAGGCCTTTATTCAGGGTACATCTTATTATACCATACTGTGTAACCCTATACAAATGTGGCTTTGATGGCCTTCTTTTATGTTACTTGCATAGTCATGAGATTTATCATGCCATCAAGGAAACTCATGATAGAGCTTATGGGGGACATTTTAGTGGACTAAAAGAATCTTGTACCTTGGCTACTATTAGCCTACCCTCAATTAGGACTGTTGTGACTATGTAAAAAGTGTGTTAAATGCTAACAACATGCTAACTTACATTACATGCTCGTTCATGGACTCCAAGTATCCAAATATTATTGGCCTTTTTCATAGTGGGGGTTTGATCTCATTGGAGAAATCAATCCTCACTCATCTCAATGACACCAATTTATCATCACCACTACTCAATATTTCACTAATTGGGTGGAGGTCATCCCCCTCATCTTGATCAAAGCTAAAAAAATTGTCAATTTTTTCAATCATCACATTATCTACCTTTTTGGTGTCTCTCACAAAACCATTATTGATAACAATAAATCATTCAAAAATAAGAAATTTCAAGTCCTTTATTATTATTTTGGCATCAAACTAAGTCATTCATCACCCTATCATCTACAGGTTAATGGATAGTTTAAAGCCTCTAGAAAAACCCTCATTAAAATGCTAACCAAAGTTGTAAGTGATTCAAGCTATAATTGGCACCTACACATCCCATTTGCTTTGTGGGCCTATCATACTAGCATTCAAACCTCCATGGGTGCTACACCTTTTTCTCTAGTCTTTATTGTAGAGGTTGTCTTCCCTCTTGAAGTCTAGATCCCTTCTCTTTGTATATCCATATAAGACATAATTTTTGAAGATGAATATTGACAAGAATGCCTCCCATGCCTTGAGTTTCTTGATGAGCATTGCCTTACCACCCTTAATCATCTTTCCATCTACCAAGAGCATATCACTTGTGCTTACAACAAACATCTAAAACAATGCAAATGTAACATTAGGGACCTCATCCTAAAAGAAAACCAACATGTAATGAATATGGAGAAAAGTAAAAATTACAAGTTTTCTTTCAATTATCTTGGAACCTATATCATTACCCATAAATATGGATCAGGAGCTTATCATTTGTCCTCTCTTGAAGGCAAACTAGAACCTAAGCCTCCCAATGCTTCGTATATATGCCCTTTTTATTATTAAATAAGATTTGATAAACCTTTTTTCTAACTTAATCTCATTCTAAAATTCTTCCCCCACTTACACTATTACCCTATTCATCTTGGGGACTTGTGATTATAATAAAATCATGTGATTATCCATCATATGTTTTGGCCTAATATTAAACATGGATATCACATCTCTACCTAGAGGATGATTCTCATGGATACTTTTCATCTCTAACTAGATGGAATCCCATGGTCATGTGTTTCTCCCAAACCACTTTCCATTACCTTGTAACCACCTTTTTTGGTAAAAATCTTACCCCTATAAGGTCAACCTCTAATCTTGGATAGATGGGTCCATGTCTAAAACAACACTCAATTATTCTCTATGGGATATAAAATATTATTGGGGTCTATTTTGAAAGACAGATCACTTCCTCAAAGAATGGCTATCAAATAAAGTCAAAAATAAATAGACTAATCCCTCGAAGGACAACTATCACAATCAAACTTAGACCAATCCCTTGAAGGATGGCTAAGCTAAAATGTGAAAAATAATCTATTCATATAAGTTGTAATTAGATCAATCAAAGTATTCGAAGTTTCTCACATTGATCAGCTTCACTTTTTTCATAAAATCAATAAATTAATGACCCCCATAGAAAGAAATTTATCCTAAAAAGGGTCATAACCAGATCTCTCATAAAAAATCAAAATTTTTGGATATTTGTGGACTTCCTACATCGATCAATCTACACCTTGTTAAGGTATGGACTTGTTTATTATGGTTCTTAGGTCAGCTATAAAAAGGGTAATTAAATCCACATTAGGTTCCTACATCATCCCTTTTCCCTCCATTTACCTGTCACCCCTTTTCCCTATATACCCTTTATAAAATAAGGGACTATGGGCTCACTCAGTAACATTGCATTTATAATGATAACTTTTCACTAGAGATGTTCTAATGCAAGGCATATTAGAGATTTATTTTCATTAATATCTTATCTAACCTTGGTCTAACAGGGACCTCATCAATAAACCCAACATGCCTTTTTATGTTTATGATGGTTCACAAGGATGGCTCTTATCATTCTTTCTCAAACATTATAAACTTATCAAATAATACCACAACATCATGATTCATAATGAACAAACATATCATGAACCATAAAATCAAAATCATCAACTAAGATGATACTTTATAACATCACAATCACATATTTCCATCATATCAATACAAGAACATCATATAAATCAAAATTAAAACATCATTTAAACTTTAAACCATATATCATCACATGCCTATACTAAGTAAGATAATCATCATTTTCATAATTCTCATACATGATCATCATCTATAACATCTAAAATCAACATCACTCATACTCAACACATAACAATTCATCTCATAAAACATGAAACCATAAAAAATCTCAATAATCTAAATCATATTCACACACACACACACACACACACACACACACACACACACACACACACACACACACACACACACACACACACACACACACACACACACACACACACACACAAATGTGTCAATACATGTACATATCTCTTGCTCATATATACATCTTACATCCACAACATGTAGGTCAATATCAAAATCAAGTAATGCATCCATCTACACCAAAAAATCATGTTAAGTTCATGAGGTACCACTTTCACTAGCCCCATCCACACCTATACCTACACCTACACCTATATCTTTACCTATGCCTATCCTAATACCTATACCTATCCCAAGTGGAGGCCCTGTCAGATGATCCATTTCCATAGCCCACTACCCTAGGGATGTAATGACTACTCCAGCATCCAAACCAATATGATACTCTCCCCACCTTAGCTTGTTAGGACACTATGCTAGCATAATTCCCTCATAGTAACATAACTCCTATATGGCTACTAGATATCTAGTCTATGTAACAAAACATGTGGGTGTCACGACTACTTTACCAACCTGACATAGAAATTCTCTCTCTTATGTCACTAAATCAAATGAGACCCTCACTTGGTTCCACTCGCCTATGACTATGGTAACTTTCCCCTATAAAATAGCCACTTGACCCTATAAATAAGTAACCTATGCTTGGGCTTAATCTCTCTGCACTATCACTCCTCTTAGTTAACCCTAAAAAGTGACAATCTACCCCTATAACACTATAATATAGGCCTAATCTAATACTAGTACTGCCACTGCTTATGGATCACCCTATGATGGCCTCTATCCTAGATCAATCTCAATCAACTCCTAGTCCCCATATCCCTAACCAAAATTGACCATTATATACCTACCCTAAAACCATGTAGGATAGTTAGCCATAATGCTTGCATCATCTCCATTTTTGAATGGTAACTCCTCATGAGCCAACTCCTCCTCTTTTGGTTTCAACTTTGGTAACAAAAAAATTTCATCTTCCCTCTTGTACCATGAAAAATTATGAGGGATGACCTAAACAAGTATAAACTATCTCTACACCCTCTCAAAGGTGATACGCTCAATCTCACCATCTTGCCTCCTAAACACCCATCTCTAGCTTAGTAAGGCTAGTGTGTGGTATCAATATCCAACCCATATATGCCAAGTCTTATATATCCTCCAAACTATGTCTTTAGGAACTAATCCCTCCAAGTCACCTCAAAACCAATCAATATCCCTCAACCTACCAATAGCTACTATCATTGCCCCATCCCTCCTACATCAATAAAATATGACTATGTAGTCCATCAGTAGGTAACCCTCTATCATCAAGCCTAATGGTCTCAATACCTATATGTGCTCGAATGCTCAATAATGAAGGACAAAACCTACACTAATGTCGTATCACCTATGCACTCTAAAGCCCCATACCTCTCTCTAAATATAAACCAATAACACATGGCCCCATCTAAAAATAGTCCTCCCAAGCATCAACTCCATGATAACCCGCAATAAAACACATGTAAACCTCCCCCAATTGAATTTGGTAATTCATAACATGTCACCACTAACTGTAGCATAGTCAGTAAGTGCCTCTCTCTTTAGGTCTTTTGGTATAGTGGCCTAATACTAAACCCTCCTAAATAAAATTACACATCTCTTCTATCATCCACATACATAACCTCCATCCACTCATCAATTTCCTCACTCTCTATATGGTAGATGGGGTCTCCATGGATAGGCAAGTGCATGATCTGATGTACATCCTCTAGAAGGATGTTCATCTCCCCTATCAACAACTAGAATGTGTTAGTCATTAGGTCCCATCTCTTGATAAGGGCAACTATCATCATAGTATCCCTAGGAAGCCACTAGTAATGATACATCCCTCTAAAGCTAACCACCTCTATGTGTCACTAGTCCTTGGTAGACATATCATCCTTCAACTCTCTAAAGATCTTGGGCACTCAATCCCATAGACAGATCTGAACTCATGCCTAAAAAACAAACATATCAAGAATTAAGTGATGACCTATCCCTATGTACATGACAACTATTAAAAATTGGCATCTCTACTAACACTATTTCATCTATCCTTTGATTCCTATGCCTATCTCTCACAACTACAAACAAATTCAATCCTTCACAAATTTTTCACACCTATCCCCCTACTCAATTATAATAACCTTTATCGTACCCTTCATCCCATTATAAATGGTCATCTAAATAATTACCTACCTCTCACTGACTATCTATACGATGCTTCCCAAAAGCTTTCTTATTTTATCCCATCTATACACCCCATAAAATATTCTTCCCTTAAACACTTGTTTACATTTGTAACCATTCTACCCTACCCTCATCTCTAAAAATAAATATTTATCATCTCCACACTATTATCCTATTCTTCAAAATGATCTTTCACATGTTATCTATATTACTCACAACATAATCTATTATCAACATAAAATATTAATAAACTAATCAACATTAATAAACATAAAACATAACTAACTAGTTCATCAACTTATTCCATGTTAATAAATATAAAAAATAAATAATCAAATTAACCACAATATACCAACAAATCTTATTATTCAATCAGTTGCTATAAATAAGTCAAACCCCCCCACCTTTTTCCCTTCTTTTTCCCACCCAAACCCCTTCCTCCTTGACCATCGATGGATCTTGCCAACTATTGATGGTCTCCTAGGGGAGTTTTTACCCCTAAGTTTGATCATCATCAGTCACTATTAGTGACAATCGGTGGTAAGCCTCGACCCCCTAACCTCTTCCAAAAAACCCTAATCTCTCCTATAACAACATTCCCATCATTTTTTTAACTCTCTTTATAATCCTACAAACACCTTAAAACTCTACACTGCTACCTCTATTCCTCTATATTACTCATACACCCTCCAAAACCCTCACAGAATCAAACCTTAGGGCATATCCTACATACACAATCTACCCTAACCTCCCATTAACACAAACTTTCTCTATCTCATCTTCACAAATTATAACTCACATAAAATTTAAAACATAAGCCTACCTCATGCTGTGACCAATGGTGATGCCTCAATCTTTGCCTCACCCCTTGACCATGACCATCTCCAACCTCCATCTCGACTCCACTCGATTAATCACATGCACCACTCTCATCTCAACACCTCACCATACTTCCATGCACTAGAAAGAGATCTTTATACCAAATTCTTAGAAAAGACAAAACATTAATTACTTAATTTGAAAAATGAAGACAAACTATTGACCATTTTCCTTTATACCATAGTTTTAGGGTTTTCACCCAACCTTCGATGGTTTCCTAACCATTGATGGTTGACCCTAACCATTGATGGTTACCTAACCATTGATAGTTGACCCTTTCCATCGATTATTTCTTAACCATCAATAGTTATGGTTTAGATCTATTTAACCCACCTTTTCCACCCCTTTTCTATATAAAATAAACCTATTATTACATCCAAATGAGGCATCCTATTTATTCCACACCTTGAATTATTAGGAGTTACCTTCTCCCCACTAACCAAGAACTACATTCAGCTTGAATTCCATGTTGGGTCCACTGTCCATGGGACTATGTAGGCAACATCTTCTTGCCTAGCATATCAAGAGTCAACTTGGCCATTATTTACCCAACCACCCCACCCACTTGCTTTCATCCACCTTAACATTGGCACATTTTTCAAACCAACCTATTCACACACATTGCAGTGACCTTACTTTGGTCATGATGACCACCTTGACCAATTTTTCCATGATGAACTTTTTTATTACATACCACCTTGTGTACAACCCAACCCATTCATGTTTTTCTTAGGAGGACTTCCTACCCTAGATACCTAAGTAAACATTGACCTTTTCTAGGTAACTTGATATGTGTGACCCAATCAACTATGACAAATGATGGGGACCGGTTACCTTATATTTTATTCTAGAACCCAAGCTTATCAACATTTGAAACTTTTATCTTTGAATGATTTTTAATATCACATTTTATCATATGTTGTGCATGTATTTATATTTCAAATGCCCACACCTTTTTTCCACCCAACTCATGACCTTGATTTTACCATTTATCAAACCATGCCTTGATTTTAGTGATACCTCATCAACTCCTAGTTTGAGGGGGAATGCCCTACTCCCATAATTAGGGTAGCCTAACTTTGATTGTCAACACTCTATTTTTATTCTATGGTTTATTTACCTAAAGCTACACAACAAAAAGGGGCAAAATGTAAACACTCAAAAATATCCCCTTAGCTAGTTTTTTATGTCACATCATACTGGATTGATTCTTGACCTTAGTTATTCACCTAGCTATCTCACTTTTAAAACACCATTTACACTTGTTAAAGCACCTAGGTACCATTTGTCAAAAAAAATAGCAACATCATTCTTAGACCCATTTTTAACCCTTTTTGTCTATTGTAGATAGACCTTAGTGTTATTTGTGAGTCTGACTCACAGGTGATTATTAACCTATTGAATAATGGTAACTTTGATAGTGTGGATTGGTAGCTGGCTTCGATTATTAAATAGATTCGTCAGATGAGTACGAGTTTTGAGTCTATCTCCTTTAAGTATATTCCTCATGAATGGAATGGAGTTGCAGATGGTTTAGCCAAATGGGCCTTGGAGAATGGGCCGAATCGGTGTATTCAGGATCAGCAGATGATTCCAGATGGTTTACCCCTTGCGCTAGCTCAACTTCTTGAGCAGGATTTGGGCATGTAATTTCTTGGATTGTGTGTTCTTCAAATATATTTTTACCCCTTTTAGTTGCATTTTTAACCCTTTTACCCTTAGGAATTGACCATTAATAGTTAGCCTAACCATCGATGGTTAGGTCTCTAAACTTATAACACAAAAATATCTAGCTATAAGTTAGGTATGCACAAGCAAAATATAAATGTTCCCATGCACTTCTTTTAAATTGGCATCTTTATCCTCACCCAACTTAGCAACTTCCTCTCTCTTTGTCAATTTTGTAATATAAATGCAAGTCTCTTATAGGAAATAAGGATCCAAAAATTTACATCCAAGCTCTCTTATTTTCTTTGTGTAGGGATCGAGGACCTTGGAACTTTATTCATGTGACTATTGAAAGATGGAGATGTTGTTATGCTACCCAATTTCCTTTAGATTACTATCTTCATCTATTTGGCATTTTACAAGTATCTCTTGTTTTTTTTATCATTTTCCCTTCTTTATTGACTTCTTTATCTTAATCAAGGGACCTTCACTTCATCTCTTACCTCCAAAACCCCTTTCCAATCCTATACCCATAATCCATTTTCTCCCTAGCTCCATATCCTCCAAACTTACCATAGGTAACCATCATTAGTTACTATAACCATTATCGGTCACAATAACCATCACTAGTTACCTGACCATCATTGATCAGACTCAACTATCACTGGTCAATCTGATGGCCTTTGGTCACTATCAAGAAATAATATATTGTTATTTTCAAACATTTTCCACCCAACCAGACCCTTTTTCTATTTATAACTTATTTACGAATCCTATTCAATTTTTTTGAACCAGATCTTAACATATTTTATGCATGGTATTGACCCATTGTGCGACATTTAGTCACTTTATTAAACATTTACTTTTATTTCTTTCTTGCATAAGTATTTTATTTCTTGTCAATTTGAATGCAACATATTTTATCTTTGATATCAAATATTTTTATCATTAGGGGAGTGAATTGATATCCATCTAAGAGAACTTTCACTTCATGGATCTAGCTTTGCTAGGTTTTCTACCCTTCATACTCATCTAATAAACAAGTTGTTTTGGTGGAGTCTTATTGTAGGTAGTTCTTCCTCACCAAAAAGGATATCTCACTTCATCTGGTCATCAATTAATACAATGTTTACCAAGTGCACACCCCTCCTATGTTGTTTCTCTCTCTTTTATTGAAAAAAAATAGTAATAAATAATAGGAAATAAGGGGTGCAATAGTATATTGATTTAAAATATTCTATTAGGGGGTGTATGATCTCTACATATTCTTTCTATTTTAAATTAAAAGTGTTAAAGGCTTTTAAACTAGATGTATGTGAAAAACCAATATGGGGAAAACCATGGTGAGAATATATTTTGGGTATACTATCCTAATCTAGCCTCATAATAAAAATCTCATGCATTACAATGTTTAAGGGTACCAACCTTAAGGAGACACCAATTCCCTAATATAAGAGCACCAAATCTAACCTACTCCCTAACTAAGCTCTTCTGATGGCACCCACCAATTAGATCTACAATAAAAATTATGGAACTAAAAATATTTATTACAAAGTGATTCAAATGAATCCAATTTTATATTTACAGATCACACTTCTTTCTTCCTCTTTGCTTCTTTATTTCACATAAAGTGTGTATCCTAGATGATGTATATATGCATTAGATCTAGGTCACACTTCTTCTCTATGTTCACACTTATTTTTTAACACATCACATGCATCTATTATACTCAATTCATCTATCTTTAACAAAATTTCTCTTTCTTCTTAAATTCACACATCACTGCCATCATTCTTTGACTTATACTATTTTTAGCATGTATGAAGATCTAGCTTTGATACATATTAAATTCCTTTTAATGAAACTTCAAGTGATTATATTAATATATATCATTATCTATGCCATATACTACATATTATTTGAGTGTTTTGGTGCCTAACCATTGAGATAAATATATCTTTAAATACTAGATATAGATATTGAAGTTTTATACCATGGTTTAATGATCAACGTTAAATCATTTCAACTTTAAAATGAAACTATTAGATCAGATCTTTAAATTAATTAAATGGTGTAACCATTCAATATTTCACCTTTAATATGCAATGTTGATCTTCTAAGAGGTCTCTTAACTTTAACTCTTTAATGTTGACCATTAGACTTTGACACAGGCTTTTATGATTAAGACACTTGGCACCCTCATGTGCCTTTTGAGCACATTGTTTCCAGTCTTTGATCTTGCACCACTTGGTATTCCCATGTGTAATAATTGATTATTTGACTTTGAATTGGACCTTTAATCTCTATCTATTTAATTTAATGTACACCATTGATCTGTGTAATATAATCACCTTTAGACACTTGGCATGATTTTGTATTTCTATGATCAAGAGATGACATCAACTAAGTAACTTTACAGGCACATGATAGCCACCCAATATTTAATCTCTAAGTTCCACCATTGATCAAACTTAGACAAAAATTAATTCATAGACTTAGGAATTATTAAAGTCTTCAAACACTCCTCTAAGTTGATAATCACTAGGTCAAAGGGGTCAGTTACATAATAATGAAGAAGGCTTAAGTTATGACTTAAGTGACCAGTTACCACCTATTTCCAAGTAACAAAAAAATAGAAATGCCTATGAATTCCATGACTAAAACCCTTATGATTTTACTAAAAAACCTTTATAATTGTCAAGAGCAAAAATAATTCATTTTTGAGCTCATTTCTTATCATCTAAAACTGTGGACCATACATCTAAGATGTACTTGAAAAACCCATAATATATCTTCTATTTTTTTCCTATTTAAACCTCCAAAAATGGTATTTGTAAAATCATGACAACTTTTTATGACAATATTACAACTTTTCAAGACCTTTCACAATACAACTGTAAAACATGCTTTTCTCTCCATCAACCCTTCTTGTGACTAATCCACTGGCATAAATGACATCCATAATGCCAATAATCTCACTTGACATCAATTAAATAATATTTCCAACAATCTCCCCCTTTTTCATTGATGGAAAAATAAATGTTATGTTCTTATAATGCATGTTTTGCTCCTTCTTTAGCATTCATTGTACTTGTATTGCTTATATTGACTTCTAATGAATGTGAGATAAAGTTGATCACACTAACCTTTCTTCCCCTTAGGCAATGGAACATTTTTAAAAACACAACTTAGACACATAAATCATTATCATATCTCCCCTATGATAAACATATATCATTTGACAAAATTTTACAAAGAGCATTTGCATTTTTTATCTGCCTTTGACATCAATGGCAAGAGGAATCCAAATTTATCCCTATTTGTCCAAATTTTTCTCCCACTTTATCAAATAAATTATTTTAACCAAGAATATATAACCATTAATTTGTTATAGGTTTGTAAAAGCATGTATACCTAACTTGCCTTTTCTCTCTTCTCCTAGGGATTAACAAAGCATCTATGATCCTCCCCCTGGACTCATGCCCTATTACTAGGATATAGTGATGTGATGTAAGGAGAAACTACTCCCAATTTATATCTCAAATACTTAAATTATTCTTTGGGAAGACGTTTGGTGAATATGTCTACAACTTGTTCTATGTTGGCACATATTCCATTATGATCTCTTGGTCTGCAACCTTTTCTATTAAAAAGTGATGATTGATATGTGCTTAGTTTTAGAATATATCACTAGATTATTTGATATGTTAATAGCACTTGAATTGTCACAAATAATAGATATATGTGATTTCTATTCTACCTTGATTTCTTTAAGTGTTTTCTTCATCGACAAGACTTGAGTGAAACATGCCACTATTGGAACATACTTTGCTTCTATTGTAGAAAGAGTAACTAACTCTTTCTTTTTGCTTAGCCATGAAATAAGTTTATTTTCAAGTAAAAATTCACCACCATTAGCTCTTCTTCTATCATCCATACTTCCTACTCAATCAACATCTGTATATGATATCAAAGTGAAATATTGACCTTTATGATGCCATAAGCCATAGTCAATTATACTCTTGATATATATAAATATTATTTTCACTATATTAACATGTGACTCTTTAGGAGCATCTTAAAATCTTACAACCATGCACACTACTTGCATGATATTAGGTATTGATGCAATTAGGTATAACAAGTTACCTATCATTGATCTATACATAGTCTAATTTTCATCAAGGCACTCATCTTTTTTTCTCAACTTGTATCTAGTTATCATGGGAGTACCTACTGGTTTGTTGTCTTCCATTCCAAATTTCTTGAACATTTCCTTATTATATTTGGTTTGGGATATAAATATCCATTCATAAATTTATGCTATCTATAGACCAAGGAATAAATAAATTTCTCCAAGCATGGACATATCAAACTCATTTTATCTTTGAGTAGAAAATTCTTTGCACATTCTATTGTTATTTTCAGCAAAAATGATATCATTTACATATACCATAAAATTATCATATGATTACCTTATGATATGAAGTATAGATTGTTGTTTGCATATCCTCTATTGAATCCTTATTATTATAGGTACTAGTCTAATATTGAATACCATGCTCTAGGTGCCTACTTTAGGCCATACAGAGATTTCTTTAGTCTACAAACATAATATTCTTCTTTCGACAGCTCAAAACCTTTTGGTATTCATTCTCTCTAATATCCATCAAGTAACTTGGCCTCTTTTAGCATTGTTCTAGCCATCTCCTTGACTATTCTATTCTTTCTTTCAACAACTTGATTCTGTTGTGGAGTCTTTGTTGTAGAGTAATCCCTTTTGATTCCATGTTGCTCATAGTATTATATGAAATCATTTGAGGTGAATTCTACACCTCCATTAGATCTTAAGAATTTTATTTTTTTTCTAATCTCCTTCTCAACCATGGCCCTATATATTTTGAATATTTCAAATACCTAAGACTTATCCTTTAAAAAGGTTACCCATGTCATTATTGAGTAATAATCTATTAGCAACATGAAGTATCTTTCTCCTTTCAATCCTTTTATCTTAGTAGGACCACAAATATTAGTATCAGGTAACTTTAAAGTATTTATAATTTCATACTCCTATATTTGAAATCTAACCCTTATTTTATTACCTTGATAACATTCCTTACAAGTGGTGTCTATAGGTCTAGTTATCTTATGCATGTGTCTAACATGCTTATTTGATCTCACTTTTACCAAGTTATAAAATTTTACATGGCCCATTATTCTATGACACAACTAACTCTCATCAACCTATCCTATCAGACAACTATTACCATTCACTTCACTAAGATTATAAATATTGTTTTTAGTTCATTTCCCATCTATAATTAATCTTCCAAATTTCCTTATCTTACCAACTTATTAATTAAATATGAATTTATATCCATTATCACACATTTAGCTAACACTTAGCAAATTATGTTTCAATCCTTCAACATAAATGAAATCATGTGTATGAAATTTTCCATCTATGTTTGAGGTTCCTTTACCATGGATTTTTATTGTAGTATACTCTCCCAAATTGATATATCCTTCCTTACATATACTAAGTTCGATGAACTTGATCTTGTCACTAGTCATGTGTTTTGAGAAACCATTGTCTATTACCCACAAATTTTTCTCTTAGATATGGAGTGTAGTTTGATCAATCATGGATTGTGTGGCTTTCTAGTCTTTCACTTTACACACATTCTTAGATTTCATACTTGTCCTATCTTTCTCTTTTTAGAGACTTGTGAACCTTTGTTCACACTAGGGGGCATGCCTTTCCTTTTATTTTGTATTTTTGGTTTTATAAAGTTTATTCTACATTGTTTAGCTATGTGACCAAAATTATTGTAATTATATCATATTACATTTATATCTATAAAATTAGTAAATGAATTTATACTCACAAACATTTGTTCTCATTTTAGGTATAACTCTACATTCTTTAGACCTATGACCAAACTAATTATAGGTATAACAATAACCATAGAAAAATGAGGAATACCTAGTCATAGCATTTCTTTTTACAGGATGAGGAGGCTTGCTTAACTCTAGCTTATTCAAGTCTCTCACCCTTATGTAACCATCTACATCATCTCACTTTGTGTTTTCCATCTTTCTTGAGTTTTCAAAGATTGACTTATTATTTTTCTTCTTTTCTTCAGGCTTCTTCTCTCCTTCAGTGTTCTTCACATAAACATTGCTTGTGTCTATCTTTGTATCTCTATAGGCATTATCGTAAGTTATTTATTTCTTTGTTCCTGATTATCTTTCTAATTTGAAGTTATCATATGATTTTATATATGTAATGGTTATGGGAATTTTCCATTTTACAAAACCAAGACTAGATTTTTCTTTTGATGGCTTTTGAGATTTGATAAACTCATATAAAAATTTGAACCTCCTATCATCTTTAGACCTTTGTCTATTTATTCTTTATATTTTTCAAGTTCTTTTCTCAAGGCCACTATTTATTCTTGTAACTTCATGCACTCATTGGATTTAGATTATAGTTCAAATTTGACTACATCTTCTATTTTTTAGCCTCTTTAACTTGTGTCTTTAGTCTAACTACCATTTGATTAGTATTTTTAATATTTTTGGATAGTTTTTAATTTCTTTTTGTGCATACTTGTTCTTATTTGAGTTATCTTTTCTCATCATTTTAATTTGATCTAGAGCATATATGAGTTCACCCTCTAGATCCACTTCTCCTTCCTTTTCTTTATCAGAATATTTAACTTTTTATTTTTCTTGATCCATAAAAGTTGATCCTAATGTCATAAATAAGAATTTATTTCCCTCAACCATAAAGGCACAATCATGGTCATCATCTGAGCTATCCCAATCATCTAATGAATCACTATCTTTTTTATGTACATGCCCTTATAATTTTTGAAGAAGTTTTTCTTCTTCGAGTAGTGGGGTTTCATATTTTTATTATCCTCTTCTTGCTCAGAGTTATCATTTTTGTTATAAGGTCATTCAACAACAAAATGTCCTATCTTACCATAGTTAAATAATTTAAAGGGTAATTTATTTTTGTATTTTCTAGACCCTCTTAATTTTTTGACAAAATTGGCTTCTTCTTCTTTAATCTCCTCAAATCTAAATATAGGCACTTCTGCATTTACCTTTTAGGCTACTTTGAATGCATCTTCTTTCTTATAAGTATCTACTTCTCCCAATCTCATCTCATAAGCTATGAAGGTTCATGAAACTCATTAATAGTGAGTTCATTTAGATTTTTTGCTTCCTATATTTCATATATTTTAGATTCATACCTAGATGGTAGAGATATTAGGACCTTTTTGACAATGACTAAATATTTCATCTCTTCTCCAAGGCCTTTTATTTCATTGACTATTTCATCCACTCTAAGCAGATAATTTGCAATTTTCTCTTCTTCATTCATTTTAAGATTTTCAAACTTGCCTCTGTATGTTTTTAGCTTGGCCTATTTTACCTTATCATCAACTCCATATATGTTCTTTAACTTTCTCTAGATATAATGTGTAGTTTGACAATGCATTACTTTGAAAAACTTTAATTTAAACAATCCACAAAGAATAGCATTCTTTTTCTTAGCATTGCTCTCATATGCTTTCTTTGCATCCTAATCAATAGGAGGTGTAGTAGGAATTACATATCCATTTAAAATATACATCCATACATCAAACCCTAATGAAGATAATTATGCTTCCATTCTAATTCTCCAAAATTCATAGTTTGATTTATCAAAGAGAGATTCTTTATTTGAGGAAGAGCCTTCTTGACTAGCCATTTGTGTTCACTATCCAAGATTTACCTAAGCTAATTAAGCTTCTTGTAAGGAACTAGGTCTCTGATACTAATTGTTGGAACACAAATCTGTACTAAGAGGGGGGTAAATCATTTATTTAAGATAGTCCTTTAACACTTTTAATTAAAACTATAAATAATATGTAGAGATCATACACTCTCAAATAGAATTAACACCAAATGTATGTGGAAAACCCAATATGGGAAAAACCATAATGTTAATAGCTACTAGGGTCTACTATTCTAATATATCCTCACAATAAAAACCTCACTAGTTATATTTTTTAAGGGCACCAACCTTAAGAAAACACCAATCCCCTAATTTAAGAGTACCAACTCTAAAGAAGAACCTACTCCCTAATTGAAGACCAAATCAACTCTTTTTATGGAACCTAGCAATTAGATCTGTAAAAAAAATAATATCTATAACTCTTTATTACAAAATGATTCAAATGAATCCAATTATTTGTTAATACCTATTCTACAACTACTCATATTATTTACTTCGTCTTTCTTCATCTTTGCCTCTTTATTTCACATAGAGTGTGTATCCTAGATGATGTATATATGAGTTTGATCTAAGTCTCACTTCTTTTATACATTCACACTTGTTCATTAACACATCACACGTATCTATTAGACTCAATTCATCTATCTTTAAAAAAAAGTCTCTTACTTCTTAAATTCACACACCACCACCATCATTCTCTAACTTATATTATTCTTATCATGTATCAAGATCTAGCTTTGATATGCATTAAATGCATTTTAATGTAACTTGGAGAAATTACATAAATTTATATCATTATTTGTCATAAAAATAGCTTATATGAGTGTTCCACCACTTGATTGTTAAGATAAATAGATCTTTAAATATTGTCCATAGATCTTGAAGTTTAATTCCATGATCTGATGATCAACTTTTAATTATCCCAAATTTAAAATTTAATCATTAGATCAGATATTTAAATTAATGAAATATAAAACCATGTAATATTTCACCTTTAATACACACCATTGATCTACTTATAGGTCTCTTGAATTTAACTCTTTAATGTTGACCATTGATCCTTTACATAAGCTTCCATGATTAACACACTTGATAATCTCACATGCTTTCTAAACACATTATTGTTAGTCCCTACTCTTGTGCCACTTAGTAGTCCCATGTGCAATCATTGACTATTTGACTTTGAACCATGCCATTGATCTCTATCTACATGATTTAATGTGCATCATTGATCTATGTAATGCAATCACTTTTAGACACTTGGTGTGATTTTGTGTTTCCATGATCAAGAGATGACATTATCCAAGTAGTTGTATAGGTGCATGAGATTTACTCAATATTTAATCTCTAAGTTCCATCATCAATCAAACTTAGATAAATATTAATTCATATACTTATGAATTATTAGTCTCCCAACACTCCTCCAAGCCAATAATCACTAGGTCAAAGGGGTCAGTTGTACAATGATGAAGAAGGCTTAAGTTATGACTTTAGAAACTAGTTACCACCTGTTTCTAGTTAACACAAAAATAGAAATCCCTATGAATTCCATTACTAAAACCCTTAGGGTTTCACTAATAAACCGTAGTAATGGCTAAGAGTAAAGATAATTCATTTCTAATCTCATTTTTATCATCTAAAACTATGAACCATACATATGAGATGTACTTGAAAAACCCATAAAAAATTTTCTATCTATTTCCTTTGCAAACCTTTGAAACTAGTCTCTATAAAAGCATGATAACTTTTTATGACAATATTACAACTTTTCATGACCTTGTACTACGTAACTACAAAACATGATTTTCTCTCCATGTCTCCATCAATCTTGCCTGTGATTGATCCTCCAACATCAATGCCATCCATAATGCCAACAATCTCACTTTTGACATAAATGACAATCATATTATTAATAGTTAAAAATGAATTCTTGGCCCAAAAGTTATGGAATATTGTCATTGAGTGAAAAATTCCTTTCTATATAATATGTGACCCCTGAGCTTACCAATGCATTTCAATAGAAATTATAGGAATCTATAGACATTATATTATGTAGTTTTAAAGATGAATTATTTTTCCACATTGATAATCAAGAGTCTCTTATAAATGCTTAGAAACTCCTTGAATTCTTACACAAGGCCACTCATATCTCAAAGATTTTTAAGTTAATCCTTGAATTCCTAGGTACACCTATGGAATGTGATGAGAAAGTTGTAAATTTTATTGATAAAATCAAAAACATTAAAGCTCAATTAGATGGATATAATTATAATTTAATTTAGGATCAATTTCTTTATTTTATCATTTAGTTAAATATTCATGAAATTTTTAAAAAATTCATTTCAATTTTGAATTCTAAGTATCAAACTAAGAAAGATGTCATAGACCTTACCACCTTGTCTGCTCTCCTAATTTAAGAAGAGAAAGTTATGACCAATTTTGATTTTAAATATAATGCCACTCAGGTAATTCTCACATCAAATAATGTTTCTAATAACACTAAAAATCATAAATCTGACCCTAATTTTTTTAAAGGCAAATACGAGAATAAGAAATATGGTAATAAGAATCATAAACTTAAGTTTAATGGAAATTACAATTTTTGTGGTAAACTTGGTCATAGGAGGGAATAATATTATAAAAATAAGGATATAAATAAAAATCAAACTTCTAAAAATAACAAATGGAATAAATCTATTCAAAACAAGAAGAAGCAAAACCTTAATCATAATAACAATCAGGCTTCAAATGTTATTGCTTTGTATGTTACTTTATTTAACTCAAATGAAAATGAGTGGATTTTAGATAGAGATGCATCATACCATATAACTTATTTATCTAATATTATATGTGATTCTAGAGACATATCTGAAAGAATTTACTTGATAGTTAATTCTTTTTTTAAATACAACTAAACATGGAAAACAATGTTTTAAAATGTTACTATAAATGATGTTTTCTATGTATCTAAGTATAAAAAGAGTTTGTTATCTTGTTCTCAACTTAAAAATTATAATTTCATTATAACATTACTTAAAAATAGTTGGTCCATTATAAATCAATATGGTTCCTTGATTGTTGAAGGTGTTCAAAAGAATGGTTTATATATCTTTTTCTCCTTCTACATGTTTTATTTCATCACATAGTAAGAATGAATCTCAATTATCAAATAAAAGATTAGAACATGTTAATTTTTTAAATTTTATATGATATGTGTAAAAAAATCCTATTTTTTGTCTTTTTTATATCCCCTCTCATCATGAAACTTGTGAGGGTTACTTACGTGATAAGCAACATACTAACCCATTTCACAAGAATCAGAATGTGAATTCTTCACATCCTTTAGAATTGATTCATAGTGATGTTTTAGGACCTCTTGAAGTTATATCTATTAATTTTTATTTGTATTTTTTTAATTTTATTTATTATTAAAATAAAATGATCTAGTCTATTTTCATTAAAAATAAATCTGATATGTTGTCTAAATTCAAAAAATTTAAAAGCTAGTGTTAGAAATGCACCTAATTTTTCTATTAAGAGATTAAAAACTAATAATGGAGGTGAATATGTTAGTAAAGAGTTTCATTATTTTTTCATTATTTATAGTATTCAAAAGAAACTAACAAATCCTTATTCCCCTCAACAAAATGGTACTACTAAAAAGAAAATCTGCACCATCTTAGAAATGACTATAACAATGTTGCAATCTACAAATGTTCTTAAGTTTTTATGGGCCAAAGCCATGAATACTATTGTGAATATTATAAATAGATTCCTTACCAAATCCTTTCATCTTTCTACCCTTTTATAAATGTGGACTAAAAATAAATATAGTGTGGCTCATCACAGGATCTTTGATAGTTTTAATTCTATCTTTATTTCTAAATATAAAAGAAAGAAGCTTGATCCCCTTCCTATTATTAAATTTTTGTAGGTTATGGAGGTAAGAAAAAAGATTTAATAGTGTATGATCCTTCTAAACATCATATCATTGATAATATGTTCTTATTCTTGAAAAATACTTTTGTTATCCCACTGTGAAATCTCCTCAGTGTTCTTTTATTGATGAACCTGACTCTCATGTTTCTCCTTGTGATGAAATAGATGTTCTTGAAGAAGTTGATCTAGTTTTGGATAACTCAGAGTTTGAGAAACCCCCTAAGTTTCATGTTTAATTTAAAAGACCTAAATAGGATGAATCCCTATTTAAATATTCTAATATTTATAACTTTAATAAATTAACTAGAAGTCAACATTCTTATCATGTATTAATAACTATGTATGAATGTTGACCTCAATCATTTAAGGAAGCCACTCAAGATGATAGATGGAATGTTTCCATGTAAGCTAAATACAATGCCTTAATTAAGAATAAAACTTAGGATATTGTCCCTCCTCCACCTAAAAGGCATATTATAAGTTGTAGGTCTCTTTATAAGATCAAATATAATTCATTTGGTAAAATTGACCAAGTTTAAAGTTAGATTAGTTTCTCATGGGTTTACTCAAAAACATGGCACAAACTATGTTGAAACATTTCATATTATAGAAAAAAATGAGTAATATTATATGGATTATTTCTTTTATAGCCCAAAATGTTTGGGATATTCAACAAATGGATGCCAATAATGCATTTCTAAATGGTTATTTAGAAGAAGAAATATACATGACTTAGCCTAAAGGTTTCAATGACTGCTACACCCCTAACCTATCACATGTATTAGGATAGGAATAGCTAAATTATGGATTACTTATCCATATTTGATGATATATCACATTTATCTATGCATTCATTTGGTTAGTAGGTCAAACAATGGAGTAACCATGGCCTAAATAGACTATATATAGGAGGTAGTGGGTAATTGTTTATCATCATATTATGAATTCTGCTCTTATTGAAACTTGTGGAGGTTGCCCCCTCAAAGTGGCTTGTCTATTATCATATATTTTGATATATTTTAGTCATATTTGGATCTATCTCTATTAGTATACTTTATTATTGAAGTAATTTCATTACAAGTGGTATGAGAGCTGCACTTTGGGCAATCTTGTGGGTGAAACCCTAATTTTTTAAAATTTGGATATATCTAAAACATGGTTGTGAATTTATATTCAATTTTTTACTGGAGTTGGGAAATAATTAAATTAATCTTCCATTAATATTTTAGATCATTTGGATTTGTTTTACAAAAGTTATCACCATTTTAGTGTTTTTCATAAAATTGCTCTATAGTGTGAAATTCAAAGAATTTTTTTGAGTTATTTACATTTTTGGAAATATTAGAAAAATTTGAATAGGTTATGTTCTTTATATGTTTTGATTTTAGGATGAAATAAGTCCAAAATTACTTGGTCAAAGTTGGGTCAAAAATGCCAATCAGGGTCGACATCGTAGAGCCCTTTTATGCCAGGTCCATAAACTTGGCATTGAGGAAAGGGTGCCAAAACTCCAAGTAAAAATCCTAAAAAGGAAGAGATGGACTCATAAGTGGGATGTACTAGATCCTTTTTAATAGGGTTCTCTGACATAGATCATAAAGTGAGCCATCTTGAATATAGTGTGCAAGGCATTTAAAGTGAGGTGCAAGGCATACAATATAATATGAAATCCATACAAGATAATTTGGTAGATATCATGATGGATTTGAAAAATAATCAGTCAAATCATCTAAATATCACTATTACATAACACCACCAGGGTGGTTCTCCCAACAAGTCTACTTCAAATCCAACTACAATGCCATAGAGGAACCTGTTACCAAAGGTGGATATGCACAAATTTGATGGAAAAGATCCACTCAATTAGATCAACCAAATGGAGAATATTTTTGATCTACATCAGATCCCAGGTGGATAAAAGGTTACTATGGCATCCTTGTATCTTGAACCTAATCAGGTCATTTGGTATCGATGGTTGTGTGCTCAAAAGAAAAAGATGACTATTAATGTCACCTGATTAGTTTTTACAGAGGAGCTACAATTACACTATGGCAATAGTGTGATAGAGAATTACTTTAGCCAACTAGAAAAATTATGACAAACTAGCTCCATCAAGGATTATATTCATCATTTTTAAAACCTATCCTTATGTGTGGAGATAATTTTTGAGGAGAACTTGAATGACCTATTTTTGGGTGGACTCAAAGACCACATTTAACATGAGGTACACATGTTTAATCTGCTTAGGATTTCTTACTCTAATATCATGGCATGTAGAGCTGATAAAAAATTCATAGCCAACAAGAATCAACCATTCACTCACTTCAAAGATCATAGCATATCAACACCAATATTTCCTCCACCTACTAGATTGACCCCTCAGCAAATTAAGAGAAGCATACGAAAGGATTATGTTTTGGTTGTGACAAAAAGTGGAGCAAAGAACATAGATGTGCTAAGAATAAGTTATTCTAAATTGAGGGATCCAATGAAGATGAAGAAGAAGATGATGCCTTCAATGATGATGAGGAAGAGATAGAGGAGGTACCTAAAGATTCCCAACCTACAATCTCTTTTCATGCACTTTCAGGTATTAACACTCCACAAACTCTTAGTGGTGGGTTTCCTCAAGAAATAGAAGGTGATAGTGTTGATTGATTCAAGGAGCACACATAACTTCATCAATCATAAGTTAGCTACTCAATTGAACTATTTCATCTACCTAGCACTAGAATTTTAGGTCATGATTGTAGATGGTGGCACAATTAATTGTTCAAGAAAATACCATAGTATTAACCTTGCTATGGGTGAGTATAATCTCAAATTTCTTATGTTTTCTATTTCCATGGGTAGCACAGACATTTTTTTGGGAGTCCAATGGCTCACAACCTTGGGTACCATTGAGATGAACTTCCAAGAACTATTCATGCACTTTCATTTTGAAGGTAGGGTAATTGAACTACATGGATTATAGGCAAAATATCCATAATTAATTAGTTTACATCAGATGGCCAAGATGTTAAAAAAGGGGAAGAGGGAATTATTTCATGATTATGTTCCATAGAAGTTTAACCCATATAGGCATCTACACATCCTGATCTATAGATGATTCTTAATGACCACCCATCTATTTTTGGGGACTACCAAAAGGACTATCACGAAAAAGAGAACATGATCATGCCATTCAACTACTTCTAGGGATTTAACCACCAAATATCAGACTCTATAGATATCCATATGCATATAAGAGTGAAATCAAAAAGATGTTCCATGAGATGTTGGAGGTAGGGATCATCAAGCATAGCCAAAGTGCATATTCATCACCATTGGTCATGGTGTGGAATAAGGATGACACATGGAAGATGTGCCTAGATTATAGGGAACTTGATAAGTACACCATCAAGGATAAGTTTCCTATTCCATTAATTGATGATTTACTTGATGAGTTGCATGGTGTGAATTATTTCATAAAATTGGATTTTCATTCGAGGTACCATCAAATTAGAATCAAGGATGAAGATGTTCATAAAATTGCTTTTAGAATGCATGAGGGCCATTATGAGTTTTTGGTAATGCCCTTTGGTCTTAAAAATGCACCATTTACTTTTTAGAGCTTGATGAACACTATTTTTATGCTTTTTTTTAGGAATTTTGTGCTAGTTTTCTTTGATGACATATTGATTTATAGTCAGACATGGGAATCACATCTACAACATGTGAAATAGGTGTTGATAGTTTTGGAAAAGCATTATATTTATGCGAAGCCATTGAAATGTTCTTTTGGAGTGTAGGAGGTAGAGTACCTATGTCACATTGTTTCCCATGAAGGTGTCAAAGTTGATCCCCAAAAGATCAAAGCTATGATGGAATGGCCCATGCCAAAAACTCTCAAAAACGTTTGAGGGTTCTTAGGACTAACAAGTTACTACTAAAGATTTGTGAAAGGTTATGGTAGCATAATGGCTCCACTCATTGCATTGCTAAATAAGGATGCATTCCATTGGAATGATGCCACCACCAAAGCATTTGAGAAACTAAAACTGGCTATGTGCACCACTCCAGTTTTGGCTACTCTAGACTTCTCAAAGACATTCACTGTTGAATGTGATGCTTCTAGATCTAGGTTGGGAGTAGTACTAATGTAGGAAGGAAGACCCATTGCATTTTAGAGTAATCAATTCAAAGGTAAGAATCTACAAAAACCTGTCTATGAGAAATAAATGATGGCTATTATTCATGTAGTTAAACAATGGAGGCCCTATCTAATGGGTAGACACTTTAAGGTGAAAATGGATCATGATAGTCTCAAATACTTTTTAGAGAAAATATTATCATCTAATAAAAAATAAAAGTAGGTAACCAAAATGTTGGGTTATGATTTTGAAATAATCTACAAGAAGGGTAAAGATAATGTAGTAGTAGATGCACTAACCAGACGGGATACATCCATATAAGCATTACTTTGTGCAATGTCCATGTTACAAGAAAATTGGGTGGATGAATCTAGGTTAGAATGGGAGCAAGACAAGGATACATAGGTTATAATTCAAAATCTATAGCAATGTATTTTAGCCTCTGACAAATTTTAATGGAAAGGTAATGTCCTATGGTATAAGGGTATGTTATACTTGTGTAATGATTCAGAGCTTAAGCATAAGATTCTTATGGAGTTGCATGCATCTAAAATTGGGGGACACTCAGGGTTCTTGAAAACTTATAGAATTAAGAAATAATTATTTTGGGAAGGAATCAAGGGATATGTACAAAAGTTTGTGGCAGAATGCTTGCTATGCCAATAGAATAAAGTTGAGATATTTAAGACCCCAGGTCTGTTACAACTGTTAGCAATTCCTAGTCAAAGGTGGGAGAATATTTCCATGGATTTCATCATAGGGTTACCTTATGCTAAAGGTAAAAATTTTATCTTGGTCACTATGGATAGGCTTACAAAATATGCCTATTTTTTTGCTCTTTCACCCATCTTCAGCAAGTACAGTAGTAGCTATTTTTATGGAGGCAATTCTAAAATTACATGGAACCCAAAAAATAATTATAAGTGATCATGATCCTATTTTCACTAGTAATTTATAGACTAAACTATTTTCCTATTTGGTTACTTAGCTAGCTCATAGCTCATCTTACCACCTCCAATCTGATAGACAAAAAAAAGTGGTTAACAAATGTTTAGAGGGGTATCTCTATTATCTTGTATTAGATAAATAAGAACATTGGGTTAAATGGATACCACTTACAGAATGGTGGTATAACACATCTTTCCATACCTCTTCTAAAATGTCTCCATTTCTAACACTATATGGTTACCATCCACCTTCCATCACTTCTTCATTAAAGGTAGAAACCAAGGTTTGAGATGTGGAAGAGCACATTCAACATCAACAAGAGGTTTTGGCTAGTTTGAGATAGAATTTGGCCTTGACGCAAAACAAAATGAAGCAATAAGAAAATCAACACCATAGTGAACAAAATTTTGAGGTGGGTGACTAGGTATTTTTACATTTGTAACCTTACAAGTAGATGTCCTTAGAGTAATAGAAAAAGGACAAAAAACTTTCTCCTAAGTATTATAGCCCTTATCAAGTTATATAGAAAATTGGAAGTGTGGCTTACAAGCTTTAGTTACCTCATTCATCTCACATGCACCCAATATTTCATGTTTCTTATTTGAAGAAGGTCATTAGATAGAAAGTTTTAGCCTAGACGGAGCTCCTAGAACTAGATAAAGAAGGATGAGTCATTTTGGAACCAAAGAAGATCCTTCAAACACATACTAAGAGGTTGAGAACTAGAGAGATTAGAGAATATATGATCAAGTGGAAGAACCTGAGCAATGAAGATGCAACTTGAAAAGGTGAAGATTTTCTGCAACATCCAAAGTTGTTCAATATTGAGGACAACATTGGTTTAAAGGGGAAGGGCATGTTATGCCCCTAACCTATCACATGTATTAGGATAGGAATAGTTGACTTGTGTCTTACTTATCCATCTTTGATGCTATATCACATTTCTCTATGCATTCATTTGGTTATAAGGTTGGCCTATGGAGTAACCATGGCCTAGATAGATTATATATAGGAGGTAGTGGGTAATTGTTTATCATCATATTGTGAATTTTTCTCTTATTGAAACTTGGGGAGGTTTCCCCCTCAAAGTGGCTTGTCTATTATCATATATTCTGATATATTTTAGTCATATTTGGATCTATTTCTGCTATTCTAATTTATTATTGAATTAATTTCATTATAATGACCCTAATAAAGAATATTATTATGCAAGTTAAATAAATCTTTGTATGTTTTAAAACAAGATCCTCAAGATTGGTATTCTAAAATTACTTCTTTTTTCAAATAATTGGATGTCTCTAATTGTTACTCTAATAATGATTTCTTTGTTAAAGTTGAAAATGTTCATTTGATTATAATTGTATTATATGTTGATGATTTTTTGATTACTGGAGATCTATCGAGTTTAAATCATAAATATAAGGATAAACTTAGTCAAATGTTTTAAATTACTTATTTAGGCATTCTAGATCATTTTTTAGGAATGGATATATTTTATAATAACATTTTATTGTTGTATCAAAATCTCAATATGATCATAACCTTCTTTTTAAGTCTATCATGCTTGATTCTAAATCTTATTCTACTCTTATTGAAGTTGGTGTTAAACTTGATCCAAAACTTACATGTGAGAAAGTTAACCCTAATTTATATAGATAGGTTATTAATAGTTTGATTTATCTAATTATTGATAGACTAGATATTTCATACATTATTGGTGTTTCCTTTAGATTTATGAAGGATCCATATTTGTTTCATTGTAAATTAGCTAAATGAATATTTTATTATATCAAAGGAATCATTAATTTTAATTTATGTTATTCTTCCATTGATAATGTTAAACTATATGGTTAATGTGATGCTTACCATGTTGCTGATACTATATATCACAAATTTACTTTTGGATATGTGTTTAAGTTTGGTGTAGGTGATATCATTTGGAGAAGTAATGAGCAACCTACTTTATCTATCTCTTCTACTGAAGTAGATTTACATAAGTGTTATGGAAGGTACCAAATAATTCATATGGCTATGAAAGTTGTTGGGAAAAATTCATCTGGATGTTTTTCATAGTACCATCTTTCATTGTAATAACCAAAGTTGTAGATTTGTGGTAAAAAATACAATGTAACACCAAAGAACTAAACATATTTAAATTCAAGTGCATTTTTTCTGAGATAAAATCCTCAATGGTGATATTGATCTATAGTTATATCCTATGGATGAAGAAATGGCATATATCTTCACAAAACCACTTGGTGCTACCAAGTTTTGTCAATTTTATATAATTTTAGGCCTCTTAGAGTTTCCATTTAGGGGGAGTGTGCATGATAATTCCACTTCCTAATGGCAATGTGTTCCTTCTTCTTCTCTTCTATACTTATTCTCATTGTAAATCATTGTAAACTTCATGTGGAAGTCATATGATTTAACTAAAATTTATTTGGAAGTTATAATTTTGTACCCCAATATAAAAAATCATATGTTTTAATGGATGTCCTTATTTTATAAAAGGATCCAAATATTCTTAGATGATTATTCATGAGAAAATATGAGATGTAGTCTCATGATCATACTAGAATAAACTTACTTTATAGTAGTTTATGGGTTATAAATCCTTTTGTTTCAAAAGGTGATGTTTTTCATGATGAAAGTTTTTAGATCCTTCAATTGTGTACATAGTATAATTATTGTATTAATATGACTATGAAATTTATCCCCACTTTTCATTAAGGGGGAATGTTAGAACATTTAATGTCTAAGTGGGATAATTTAGACCCTTAGCATACTTTAGTTTATTATTAAATAATACTAATTTATTATTTATTAAACACGAGGTGAAAAATTGTGTAAATAAATAATAAAATATTATGATTTATTATTAACCAATAAAATTAAATGATTCTTGGGAATGATGGTCCCATTGGCTACAACAGTCACCTCTCCTCACCTTTATTATAAATAGGGTTTTACTCCTATTGTATTTCTTACTATGAACACACTTGGTGAATTTGATATTTTTGTGTGTCAAATATTTACAAAGGCTCTGTGAAGGCTTATGTGAAGAAGTGAAAAGGTAAGGCTTTTTATTGTGATATAAAGTTTCTTAATTTATTTAACATCATCTTCATGGGTTTTTTACCTCTTAAAGGTTTTCCCACTTTAAATTTTTGTGTACTGTGTAAATTTTATGTTCTCTTTACCATCATTTATTCATCTATATTCAATCTATATTACATATATTATTTTATATTATATTAATTTTTCCTTCCCTTGGCTGAGTAAGGATAGTACTAATTATGCAACCTAAATCATCTACATGGATGTGGAAAGAAGTGCTCTAATCAGCAAATTATAGGATCAATGCACTTGTAAACTTATTATTCAATGTTTATAATGCTTCATCATGTTCCTTACCCCATCTAAATGACCTTTCATTACGTAGTATCTCTTCCAAAGGCATAATAATCTTGACATAGTTTTGATAAAATTTATATAATACCCTATGTGTCTAATTAAGAATGTGCATAATTCCCACTAAGTAGTAGGTTTCTCAAGATAAAGGATAATATCCACCTTTGAAGCATCCACTTTTAAAACCATTCTTGAAAATCACATGACCTAATAAAATACCATAATGTATTATAAACATAAATTTAGTTAGGTGTAGGTAAATTTGAATTTGTCAATATTTCTCAAACATGAGACCCGCATTTTTTTGATGGTATTTAACCATCCCACTTGTATAAATTAGTACATAAATTATTTGAACATGATGATGATAATGTGTCAGAAGATAATAGGCACATTATTTATGCCAAACAACATGACATTATAAGCTAATGAGCCCCATTCATTAGTAAAGGTACTCTTTTTTCTATCACTAAGTCTTGAATTTGCATCTATTTGTGCTTGAAATTATCCTTTTATACCCATACTTTTTATTTTTTGCACTTGTACTTTAGGATATGCACTCAGAAGGTAAGTGGGTTACTTGAATGATGTATATATAATAGGATCAACACTATCAATTATACTTTGTATTTTATTATTAAAATACAAACAACAATTTATCCTAATAAGGATCACCATGGAAACATGTAATTCACCCATAACCAAACCACCTATTTGATATCCTTGACTATCATTAAACTATATTCAAAAATTAGTGTTTGTATTTGACATATTAAGAATTTGATGTCTTAGCATGAGGATAAATGAAACACCATGCTAAGGTTCATTGATAGGGACCCAAAAATAGGGCCAACTAGTTTCACACATTTTTTTATGATTACATTTATGTAATATGATTAGAGTACAAAAAACTAGATGGGGTTTGACCCCTTAGACAAGAATTCAATAAAAATTGGAGCAAACAATGTTAGAGGGTATTAGGTGGCCCAATAGACACTCTAAGCAATTAGTAAGATAGTAGCAGCACCCATTGTAAGAGGTAGTGAGATTGTGCCACTAACACAAAGGATTTAAATAGGTAGTCATAGTTTAAGATCTTCCATTGTTGGTGATCTAATGAAAGATACACCCATTATACCCTCACCTTCCTTATAAGTCATCTATGGGATGTCCCTTAGACTACCAAAATATCATGGAGTAGATAATGTTTTTGAGTATGTCCACAAATTCAAAATTATCTAGTGCACCAAAAAATCACTTGGAATTATCGTAAGGTGAGTTAGTTCACTACCACATTGTAGGAGCAAGCCAATACCTGGTATAGAAAACATGACCCCATCCAAACTATTTTTTACTAAGACCTCCTCAAGGTACACTTTTTAAAGGATTTCTACATCCAAAATTTTGAGTAGCATATCATCTCTATCTTAAAATAAATTTAAAATGAAGTGATTAAGGGTGTCTACACATATAATGCCCAATTCAAAACTATAGTATCTAAGCTCGTCTATACATTGCAACCATTATATCATGTTTAATGGTTCATCATGGGATTACTTTCTCCTTATCTTCACACCTTAACAATTAGGACTCTTACTAAACCATGAGAGGCTCTATAAGTTATGTTGAGGGTTGAAGTAGTGGGGGGTATGGATTTAGGAGTAAGTCTAGACTTGAATGTGCATATTTCCTCAATGAGAATAATGATAATAAAATATGGTAGAAAAAAATGTACATGATACTCATAGTGGGTTGTGGTGTACAAAATTTGATATAGAGGGTCACACAAAAAATAAATAGCCTAAGTGGAATGTGTGCACCTTAATGTCCTCCTATGATTTATGCATAAAGTCATGATGTAATAAATTACCCAATAATAACACATTTAATATAAGAAATTAATCATATTTAATATAATATTTTTGACACCTCTACATATAATATAGGTGATTATAAGGTGTTAATGAGTTAAATAACCAAGGCACAAGGCAAGTGGTAGCAAGACCTTTAGATCAAGCATATGATGGATGCATGCAGTAACATAGATAAGGAAGTCATGGAGATGGAGGAAATTTTGGTATATGTTTCCCACCACATTATTTTTAAAAATTCATGGTTCCTAACTTTTTTTATTATGACTTCCACACACACCCCATTTTCACATACTACAAAGGTAACCACAAGGTTGAGAATTGTCTAGACTTATATAAAAAGATCATTTATAAAAGAAGGCCTAAGAAGGGAACTAATATGATTTAGTGTGGGAATAAAATGAATTAATAGGTCCCTATTTCCCAAGTTAAAAATAATTTATACCCCAAGGTATAAGTGACAACTAGGAGCAACTTTACCATGCATCCAATCATCATTCTTACTAAGAAGGTCCAACTAGGGTATGAGCCCAAAAGGTCTAAAGATCACATGGCATGATCCAAATCACAAGGATCACCTTACCCTAATTGGGCATGTAAAAAACTATGTTTAGATCTTAAATTGGCTAATTACCAGGCAATAGCATGCTTGTGTACTTTAGGTGAGTTTAATGTCACTAGTTAAAAGTTTGATGTAATCCAAACCACATAACTTGCACACATTACTTGGACAAAATTACATGCAAATTATATGTCAATTATCATAAACATGATAATGTGTGCTAAAAAAAATGGTATTACTTAGGTAAAGTTAGCCACATGGACCCAAGAACTACATAGGGAATTATGATATAAAGGGACATGGAGCAATGGAAGTATGATGGTAGATAACATGGCATTTGGCCTAAGGATAATTTGGCATTTAAAATATGGGATTAAATGGTAAATCCCAATAATAAAAGGTGGAGACAATCAAATAAAAAAGAGAGAATAACTATCATCTAAGAAGAGAGAATCTAATCAAAGAAGTAAGGATGAAGAATGATAGATAAAAGATAGTGAGAGATAGCGAGCCAAAATAGAGTACAACATGGTAGAGCACTACTATTAGATTATATTAGGGATAGATAATAGTTTTTATTTATCTTTGAATTATATATTGAGGGTACCTAATGTGTTGCATGTAATAATTTGTTCCCTTGTATATATAGAGAGTGAATCCAATAAAAGATATTATATTAAATACTTTTATGTTACATGATTATCTAATATTATTTATGTTTGCACTCATTAAGCTATATAATTATCTCTCAATACCACTCCTACTAGATATAAATCACTTGTTACATGAAATAAACATGACCCTAGCCTAAATCCTCCATTATTTCACATCTCAAGTGAAATCACAAGGTTTTCCTTCCCTGTGTGATATGGTGATGTGGTAATTGGTCTAAGTTGTGTTGAGATATACTTACACAAAATATTGGTCCCCTTGGTGATTATACTTAGCAAATATTTTTGGTTATATTTCTATGACTTGAACCCTAGTCTCTCAAGTGAGAGCTAAGTACCATGAAATCATGCTCTTGTGCACTTTAGACAAGTTTAGAAACACTAACTGAGAGGCAAGCACAATATAAACTACACAACTTACATTCATGACTAAGAAATAATTTTTGGAAAATAATATTTAATATATCATAACCTTTTAGAATTGTACTACACAAAAAAGTGACAGGACCTAGGGAAAAGAAACCATGTGGACCTAGGAACTGCATAGGTAACTAAATGGGAAAGAAATAGGTGGATTTGCTAGCTATGAATTTTGACATAGAGTTATGGTGGTATGATGGTAGATGGTGTGGTATTTGGCCTTAGGCTAAGTTGGAATTTCAATATTGGGATAAAAAATCATAAAAACAAAATGTAGATAGGCTTGAAAAAAAAAGAGAGAAACTATTATCTAATAAGAGAGATGCCAATCAAAAAAGTATGGATGAAGAATGGTAGACAATAGAGGGCGAGATCTAGTCATCCATAACATAGTACAATAGGGTGGATAATTACCATTAGATTATATTAGGGAGAGATAATATCTATGAGTGAGATATAGATTTTAGAGTAAGGTCACCCAGTATGTTGTATGTAATATTTTATTCCCTTGTATATAATAGATAATAAATCTAATAAAAGAGATTATATTGAATACTTGTCTATTGCATGATTATATGATAGTATTTATGTTTGTGTTCCATGAGTTATTTTGTTATATAACTCCCCCAATCCTATTAGACAATATTCTCCTATTAGATTCAACTAACATGACCTCAACCTAGATCCTCCATTCCTTCACACCTCAAGTAATATTTTAGGTCTCTTCTTCCTTACATGATATGTCAATTTTGGAACTATTCCAAACTATACATGTAAAACATATTCACCCCCTTGGTGACTGGACTTAACCAAAAAGGTAGTACTCTAAGATGCCATGGATGTGACCCATAATATATAAGGTGAGATACTTTTTTAACTTAAAATAGAAAGTAAAAAAGGATACCCAACCCTAAATGACTAATGACACACATGGAGATGATATTATTGAGATAATTTCCCTTCTATGATTTAATGTAATGGTACCAATTCTTAATATCCTACTAGCTAAAAACAAGTAGAACTATCTCATTTATGTGGTGGGACATAGCATGGAAAGATGGTGGGTATTGTGAATTACTATGAATTTGGGATATAGTAGGGAGTTATTACTGAATGTTGATATAAATAGGTGGTAAGTGTGTGACATTATTGTAGACATTATCATTGACGTAAAAATATTTATATAGGATGCGTGATGTAATCTTGGTAGATCTAACCTATAGTCTTCCCCTCATGTGTTGTTCATGGAAAATAAAACTAAGGCCCAACCCATGGGAATTCTTCCAAAGTATATCATAGAGATACTCAGTGCAAAATTTTGAGTAGATTTTAAGGTAACTGATCTTGTAGAGGTTTATAACTACCCAAATTTACGTAGAAAACCATGTTGATATGCAAATAATGTAGATATTCACTTAAAATATTTATTTATAATCTTTGATAATGGAAAGGATCATGTGCTCATCCCTTTATTAGTTGATTAAGGAACCTCATATATGAAAAATGTTGATCTCAAGGATTAGATCAATAATATATACATTATTTTGAAAGGGATAGATAACATGGAGCCTAATTCATAGGGAATCGTGAATTATAATGATATTCAATCAATTTTTGATACTAGAACCATTGCATGTGAATGGTGGGTGCAAAAATATTATGAGGAGATTAGGCACAAATGTTTCATTATTAGATCAATATCCCAATATCAAAAAGCATAGAAGGCCACTCACACCAATTTTAAGCATGCCCCACTTGTAAAATAATTAAGTAGTACACATCGAGACCAATGTTAAGTGAGTTTTGTGGATAATCTAAGGATGAATTGTTAAAATGGTCTATTTGACTATTTATAATAGTCTCAACCTCTACTTATAGAATTTTGAGGCTTTTAGATGTAGATGATATTTATGAATTATATATCAATTCAATATTTTACACTTGGAAAATATAGACATTGATTATTCCACTTAGTTTTAGACATTTCCCACTTGTGTATGTCTTGCATCTATTATCTCTCTATGATCATTCCCTTTGTTTGAGTGTAAATAATAGTATTCTAATGACTCAATCCTTATATCTTGACCAAAATGATTTGAACATTCGTATCTTACACCTTTACAAGTTATATACCTACACCTATTTTCTAACTGCCTTGACACTTGCATCTCAATTAGACCCCTATGTTAATGCAAGTGTCCTAACCTAATTCAAGTTTTGAGTGCCATAAGGTTATTTAATTTAAAAATGAAACATATCCTAAGTGATTTAATGTTACAAATTCTCCAAAGGGACTAGTATAAATACAAGATCAACCCTCATTCATTCCTAACTTGTAAACACCTATCAACTCACAAGGTAACATAATAAAAGAAATCAATAAAGCACTCAAGTGATAAAAATATTGTCTATTTTATCATGTTTCCATATTATCCATAGGTACAACACACCTCTAATCTTGAATTATTCAAGGAAAAACCCAATAGACAAATTTTCTAAGTTACAAACTAGGTAATTATTGCACTTTCTTATCACACATTACATGATCCAAACACAAGCCAACACGTATGGGAGAACTAAATCAATCTGAGGCCCTCTTTGGAGTAGTGGCTATGTAGGCATCATTCATTGATAAAGGGGTCATTGGGGTTATCTCAACACCTTGAGACCACTAACCCATTTATTCCAATGTCACTATGAAGATGAAGAACTAGGGGTTTATCATTTAACAAGGAGAAATACTAAATGACTTAAATTTGAATGTACTAGAGTGAAGGTGATGTTTAACCCATAAGCATCTAGGTGGTCACATCTAGTTTCAATAGGAATTCCATACTAGACACCTACATTCAATCCCAATAGTAATGTTGACACAACCAACCCAAGTTGATGCATGTGTCTGAGACCACATAGGCACTTAATCTAGAATTTAGTGACTATTACAAAATATTATTTTGGTTTACTTGATCCTATTCTAGATCTATATCTATATTAGCATAATAAATAACTAAGTATATTATTTTCATTATCACCATAATATATAACATAGTTGTGTTTTCCTATTTTTAGCATATCTCAGCATAATAAATTTAGTATATGTTTTATATGAGTTTTGTAATTAATTAGCCTATTATAGATTTGTTTATCACCCTTATGCTTATTCATTTATATATTATTAACCCTATCTATCCCAGTAGGATCCATACCCAATTTAGGGTTAAAATTTTGGTGAACCTAGCCTATGGTGAATGCAAGAAAAATTGATCTAGGGTTTCTAACCTCTTAGTGTTTTAGCTTATTATGATGTATTTTTAAATCTGAAATTTACCCTAAGGTTTTACCCTCTATTAAAAGAGCTTCATGTTCATGTGATTGCAAGTTGATTTTAATCTTATTGGCATATTTCATCATCTAAATAGATCCATTTTAAAATTCTTTAGAGGTATTTTATACTCCAATTAGTATACTAAAATATATATTTTTATTCACAAAAATGTAGTACAGATTTTTAAATTTTTATAACTTACTATTTTTAGTAAATATTGGCATACAATGAAAATGGTGTTCTTATTTTGTAATTAATTTCTAGGCTTCATAAAAAATAATATTTTATTAAAAATCCTCTCTCATATCTCAGAAATAAATTTTTGTTTTATTAAAATTGTTGGTTATTTATTAGGAATATTCTAGGGTTTTCCCTATGAAGCATTCCACATTTTTTGAACTATTTCTGATTCATAATAGATCTAATTGTAAATTCCTTATATATTTTCATACTTATGTTGATATAGACACAAACCTCTTTTATTTTTCCAAATTATTATACTTATTTATCAAATTTATCATTTTAATATAATTAGTAAGTTTATACCTACAATCCCACATTGTACTTATGTTTACCTATTTTTTGGGGTTTGTCTCATTTCTTATTTTTTCAAAAAAACCTATCTCATATTTTCAAAAAACTCAACTAATATTTTAAAATTTATATATCCTTATTGTATCATGATCGATTACTCCTTAACATTTGTATGTCTTTATTATCCTAATCTCATATCAATTTTTAGAATATTTAAAATGGATACAAATGAGCCTCTTCCTCTTCCTAAACTTAAGGAGGGTTATATATACCATCCCTCCAACTAGGTTCATTCTACCAATCTTTTAAGGGGTAAGGTATATGGTACATGTATGCATGTTCAATCCAAAGAACTTAGGGTTTGTGCTTGTGAAGCCAAAAAGATGAAATCACCACTATGAGTAAGTTATAAAATAAAAATCAATACTTTAGTTCAAATATCACATTATTGAAAAATTATATTGGATACATGTATAATCTAAAACATGATAGTGTTACTCATGTGTTTTCATCTTCATCTACCAATGTTGGGCCAAACAAGGTTTCACATCCAAATGAAAATTTAAGATAGAATACATCCAAAAAATTGACTCTAAAAGGAACCAAAAGTCTACTAAGATACCAAGTGAAACCTTAAGATATATGCTTCAAAACAAATTGATTCAATTGACTCCTTTTATCTTATAAGGAGATCTAAATAATATTGTGCATATTATAGAATGCATGGGCATCATATAGATTACTGATTTGCATTGAAGAAAAAATTACAAAGTCACAAAGGTAGTGGTTATCATATAATTTATACATCAACCAAGAAAACCAATCACATTATGAGTACCTATTCCAAAATGGAAGTACCAAAACAATAATTATGGGCGTCAAAGAAACATTTAAAGCGAAAATAGTGGCCAATATCAAACATAGAGCATGAAAAGGTTAAAAAAGAAGAATTAGATCAAGAAATGAATACAAATTTACTTCTCAATAATTCTACTCAATTTTCAAAATAATATGGTTTTAGAATGAAATATTTACAAAAAAATTGGCTATCATGGTCAAGGATCATAAAAAAATTCCCAAGGAACCATTTATCCTATTTCTATAAATGATTAGAATGACCATCAAGGCTTGGGATATATTGGTAATACTATACAAATCAATTAAAGATATATTTGGCCAATGTAAAATAAAAATATGCTTCAAATAAATAAAATCCAAGATAAAGGAACAATAGAACAAGATATATTACCTAACCACCAAGAAGAGTAAAACATGATTCAAAAGGAACAAGTACAAAAAGAGAAAAAAATGCCTTAAAAGGGTAATGTTAGACATGTGCCTTCATATGAAGCAATTATCACTCTTTACTCAAAGCATCAAATGATTAAACCTTACATAGATGGAAAACAAGGTCAAAATATTATAATTGACCCAACCTATGAATTTAATATATGTACCTAGAATTTTTTTACATCTTTGGGGTATGGTATGGAATATGTGAATAAAGTTATGGCATCAATTTTTTGTGTTATATCTATTCAGTGTAATGTCACACATGGATCAGAATCATGCTCTACTATGTTAAAAATTAGTTAATTTTTTCCCAAATATTATGCAAAACTTAGGAAACCATGGTTAATAAAAATGAAGGAAAACATCTTTCAATCAAAGATTCCAAACAAAAAATTACCAAAAGATCATGATATAGTTCTTACTTCTACTATGCACACATATGGAAAAAATTGTTCAAGATAGGTTATACATTTATCTCTCCTCGATGATTCTTATCTTTTAGATGTAATCATAGGATAGTTTTTTCTTCCCAAATATTCCAAAAATACAAAAATACATTCAAAATTCCAAAAATATATTTGGCATGTACTTATCTTATTGGCTTCTTGGCACCTATGTTGTGAGTTCCATTTTGATGGATAACATATTATTTATTTGATACATATACACATTTTTCACATTTATAGTCAAATGTGATACAAATATACATAGATACATGATTTATGCATGTATGGATGTTTGGTTTTATTTATTCTCATGTCACCAAGAAATTTGGGGCATCCACTGTATTTGATCACAATATATATAGGTTATATCATTCTATTATCATTTTACAATATCATGTTTGAACTTATGTACTTACACATGCCTTTATTTATGCTTACATATTTCACAGTGTACTTGACATGCTATGTCATTAACATGTTTTTCTAACACATTTGATACATAGTCTAGTATGTTATGGTTATGATGGTTGTTTATGATTTCATTTATGCACTTCCTTGAGTGCCTTGCCTTCTTATTATCTTTTTGTTTGAGAATTTGAATATGCTCCATTATTTATGCCTCCCATGTCTTTTTTACTTATTTAACATTTGATATGTCATTATCTTTTATGTGTACATTTGAATATGTAATTATTGATTATATATACATTATAATAAGTCATATCCATTCAATTGTGTGGAACTTTGACATGCCCCTTATTTTAAGTCTCCTACATTTTAGCTTTTGATTTGATTTTGAGTGCTCTTATGTGTGTGCTTATTTGATTCTTGAGCTTGTATTATTACTATCTATACATTAACATGATATTTATCATCCATATTAGGCCGTTATGGGATCACATTTTGTTGTTTCAGTCTTACATGTACCTAAACATGTTCTTTCTATATGATAATGGTTCATTCATAATTATATGGTTATCTTATCATTTTGAGGTGATGTAACTAATAATTTATATCTTTCCTTACCTAAAATGGTGGGATATTAGTGGGTTCATATCATAGAGGCATGGATTCTACATTTTCATAATTACATATTTAGTTGGGGCATGTTTTGGAAACATGTTCTCCACACCTATTTAGTATTCAACATTTATAGATTACAATGGGGCATGTAGTGGAAACATGTCCTCCACATTGACACTTATATCAATTTTCAGATTTTATTCATAAATATTGGGGCCATGCTATTGTAACATGTCCTCCACAGTTGTTCAAAATTGTAAAATTGGCCAAATTACATAGTTATATGATTTAAATACACATTTGTGATAGAAATTTATACATTGGTACCATTGTTATATACATATTCAACATAAGACATATATAGGGTGTATATGTTATGAAATGTGCACCTAATATTGTAAATCCAAATAAATTTCATATTTAAAATAATTCTATAGACTATCATCATTCACCAAGTTTGAATTTTATAGACTATATCGAGTTAGTCTATTGCAATAGTTGGTTCACTTTTTGGTATGATTGAGGTGATCAAATTACTCAATATTGCCAAATTTATGGGTTGGACTTGACTACCTCATCCATCATCACTAATTTGATAGTGTGAGTTGACTTGGTTCACTCACACTCACTAGGTTATAATTATGATTAGATTACATAGTTGAGCTAGTCTCAACAGCCAGGTGGCAATCCACCTTTTCTTTAAGGTTGGGTGTATGTTCATTCCTATTTATCTCTCTATCTCAGATATATGTACTTTATAAATTTATGTCCTAATCTTAATTTTAGTGATTCATAATGATACATCTTTCAAATGAAATTGTTAAGAGGTAAGATAGTTTCATCGATACACATGCATATTCCTAAACCTTACTTTATTTTAAATTCAATAATTTCAATATTTTAAATTTAAGATTATATTCACTAATTATATAACATAACATGCTCTTGATTTTAGGTCAGTCACCAGTAAAAAACTCAAGTTGGACTCAAATAAATTCAAGGTGTGTTATACATACCCAAGTATGCCTTCCTTATGCTTTAAGCCAATAATTTCATTAGTAGATTAAAGGGGGGACTGGTCGATGATATTTATGAATTATATAACACCTTATTCTTATATACATGGGAAATAAAAACCTTGTTTGTTCATCTCAATTATATACCTTTCTTACTTTCAAAAGTCTTAAATCTATTACCTCTCTATTTTCATTGCATATATCTTAGTTTGACTAGTATAATTTTGATGACCCAAGCCTTATATCTTTCCTATAATTATTTAAATTTACTTATCTTCCACCTTTACAAATTCTAGATCTACACCTATTTTATAACTACCTAGACACTTATGTCCCAGTTAGACACCTATGTCAACACAAGTACCCTACCTTAATTCCAGTGTCTAGTGCCCTAAGGTTATTCAATTTATAGTGAAACATATCCTAAATTTTGGCCTATGTGATTTAATGTGGGATATCCTCCAAAGGGATTAGTTTAAATACAATATCAACCATTATTCATTCCTAACCTAGAAATTCTTATCAACTCACAAGGCAACTTATCAAAAGCACTCAGTCAAGCACTCATGTGAGAAAAAGCCTCCTTATATTATCCTATTTCTATATCAGTCACATGAAAAACACATCTAAAAGTATAAATTATTGAAGTATTATCCTAAGATCCATATTTTATAAGTTACAAGATAGATCATTGGTGTACTTGCTTATCACACATTGTAGTATCCACACATAAGCTATCACATATGGGATAATCACATCAGTTTGAGGCCCTATTAAGAGTAGTGGATATTTAGGAAACACTCTTTTGAAAAGGTATTTAGGTTTATCTTGACACTATGAGCCCACTAAACCATTTTTACCAAGGTTACTATAAAGATGAGGAGATAAGGTTTTATCATTTGACAAGGATCAATAATCCATGACCCGGATCTAAATGCACCAAAGAAAAGGTGGCATAGAACTTAGAAACATATAGGTGGTCACATTTATTTTTAGTAGGTATTATATACTAGACACATACATATAATATAGATAATAATATTGATGTAACTATCTTAGGTTGATGCATGTGTTTGAGGCCATACAGGTATTGAATCTAGAATTTTGTGATTGTTCTAAAATATTATTCCAATATGCTTCCTAATTGATATATGTGTGTGTGTGTGTGTGTGTGTGTGTGTATATATATATATATATATATATATATAATCATCAAAATAAACTATCTTTTTTTCATTATCGTTTCAATATGTAGCATAGTTATTTTCCCCCATTTTTACCATAACTCAATGTAGTAAATTCAATATTATGTCCTATATGAGTTTTGAAATTAATTGGCCTATTATAGATATATTTATCATCCTTGTGTTTATTCATTTATTTATTCCCATTAGGATCCATACCAAATTTAGGGTTAAACAACACCCCTAAAGAGTAGGATTAGATAATCCCCCTAGTGTACACTCTAGAAATCACTATTGCACATTAGTGGGACACACACATTTATCTCTTACTAACCTAGGTCAATATTAAAAAGTCCCATGCATTCTAAATTAAATAAGAATAACCAGTGTTATAAACTACCAATATATAATGATATCTTGGATCCATGCATGCATATATGGGACTATGAAGAGACTTGGATAAGAAACCCTATGTGCTCACCCATAAAACTCTAGGTTCACACTTTTTATTGGTCATTAAGCACTTAGGCCCACAAATAATACATTGTGACTAAGGTATTTAAATAAATAATTGATAGGAATATATTAAAGGATAGTTTTTTTCACATTTTATCCTTCTTCTCCCCCAATAAAACTTTGGTCAAGCTATTATAGATCATGCATTGGTCCATATTTTAAGATGATGTAATAATGGAAGAATGAATCACATGGCTATGTGGAGAGAAGGGGTTGGCCATACAAAAGCTCTTTGAGGACTTTAATATGAATAATGACTCTAGTCAATAGGATGGGGCTATATGGATGATGATAAATTGGCATTACATAACTGATAAACAAAGGATGATATTCAAGGTGAAATAAAATCTTGATGAGGGATAACTAACTCAATTTCACATGGATGTCACCAAGGGGAATAATAAATAGGTGACACATGGTATGATCATCACCAACACTATTAAGAACCATTTAAGATAGTTGAATTAAATATCAACTCAAAGAAGTAATTAAACATTACTATTATCAATTACTATTGTTTAGATATAGAACATGAAAAGATTATTGAGCTCATTTGAGTGTATCAAGATCTATTCCATAAAAGCTATAGATAAATGGAGTACAGTTTCCTTAGTAAAAATGAAAATATATCTAGTAGAGGGATCAAGACTAATAAATAATAAACCATCTTGATGCATCCCAACCTTTATGCTAAGGTAAAAAAAATAAATTTATAACACTTTGGCTACATGTGTGATCTGCTTGGTGGAAGAGTCTGAGTGGGTAATCCTCATGATAATTAGCATCAATAAGTATGGGTGCATTAGAATTTTTGTTGTTTATCACCTCCTCAATATTACATACATAATAGACCCCTTTCTCACTCCCTTCACTAAGGAAATCCTCAAAGGAGTGTTAGGCTATGAAGTGTATGCATTAATTGATGGCTTCTCTAGGTACCATCAAGTTCAAATTGAGGAGGAAGAAAAACCAAATACCATCTTTACAATTGAGTGGGGATCATTCCCTTATAATTTCATTCCATTTCATTTAATAATTCCCCTATGATATTCTAATGGATATTCATTATAACATTCAAATAATTTATTCAACTCTACCTAGATGACTGGTAGTTTATTTCCTTGTCAAATATAACCATAAAATTTTGAGGCTCATGTTTAATCATTGCATCAAGTTCCATATTTCACTAAATTTTAATAAGTGTGTCTTCACCACCCCATTTGGCATAATTATTGGCTATATCAGATGTAAATAAGGCCTATTTGTCAATCCTACCAAGGTGGTAACCATTTTCCAACTAGAAATCCAAATGAAATAGTGAGAGGTGTGTTCCTTCCTGGGTCATATTTGTTACTACCAAAAATTAATTTGAAACTATTCTAAAATAATATTTCTACTATAATAAATCATACACAAGTATCAACCATTTTTTTAGGGGAGGCGCAGGATGATTTTTTTAAAACTATGAAGCAAAAATTGGCTAGTGTTGATCTTGTAGTTTCTAGACTAGAATACTACATTCCACATGCATATTGATTCCTTTGGCACAATATTTGGTACCATTTTATCTTATACAATATATAATAATATTGATAACCTAATCTACTTTACAATTTAGAAGCTCACCATGACAAATCATAATTACACCACCATTGACCATAAGGCCTTGGAAATGATATATGCACTTTAGATGTTTCTATAGTAATTATTGGCTAGTATTTTTATTTTATATACTAATCATGAGGATTTGAAATATTTAGTAAACAATCCCATCATCCATGGACACATTTATAATTGGATAATCTTCTTTCGATAATTCTAGTTTTTAGTGGTTGTTAAACTAAGAAAGTAAAATTTTGGTCTCGACCACCTATCTCACCTCATTATTGGATAATAGGTGTGCCCAATTCAGGATGATATGCCAAATGCCCAAATATATAATGTATAGGGTGATCTAATAGAAATTACTAATATTGTTGCCTTCCTCACCTCTAGGGTCTCACCTGATAACTTCATTATTAAGGAGAAGAAATAACTAGCCATATGTGTTACCCTTTATCAACTTTTTTATATGTAATGAATTTATACACTACTACATCCTATAATATGAACTTGATAGTTTCCTACAAGAGACACATGAAGGTATAGCTAGAAGACACTTTAGTGGATAAGTAACTGCAAGCAATATTATATTGGTTGGCCTATGATGGCATACCATATTCAATGATTCTTAGTAATATGCATAAAATTTTAATATATTCCAAATAACTAGGAATTTGAATCATAGGGAAGAGGTGCCTTTGGTCTCCATTCTTACACAAGAATTATTTGAAAAATAGGCCATCGATTTTGTGGGCCCTATTTATCTAGTAGTGTAAAGGATTGATGTGTGTACATCATTTTAAAAAATGATTATTTCACCAAATGGGTTATATATGTGCCTATAAAAAATTCACTATAGTCACATCCATGTATTTTATATGATAAAATATAATCAGTCGATATATGCCCCTAATTTGACCAATGATAAGGGCACCCACTTAATCAATTGAACATTATGAATTATCCTTTCTAAATTCATGATCACACATAATAATACAACACCCTATCATCCCTAGTTTAATATAACTACTTAAGGCTTCAATAAAATATTAGATAATTACCTCATGAAGATTTATAATGTAGGGTGCAAGGACTAGTATGACTAGGTTTCAATGGTCATATAGGCTTATAACACCACCTACAAATGTTTGAACAAGAATACACCATTTCATCTGGTGTTTGGGACTAAAATTATCATGCCAATGGAATTACTAGTGTATTCCTTACACATCACCTAAGTTAGTCACCTTGAAGATACCAAATCTGTCACTACACACCTCATATATTTTATGAAGATATATGAATATAGTGGCACATACTATAATTGGTACATACTATAAATATAGTGGCATTAAAATATCACGTGTGGGAATATATGCACCATTCCATAAATGGTTGGTGCATGAGAATTTGACATTTTAAAAAACACCAAAAAGATAGAAAAGGGTTAAAACCATAGTAAATTTTCATTTTGCATCTAAAATCCATAGGTAACCCCTATATCCCAAACAAACTAGATCAGCTAAAGATTGATATACATGAGAAAATAATTAAGGTTTCTAAAGGGGGACAATTTTGACATGCCCAAAGTTATAAAAACCTAGCAAGGAGTGGGATGAATTTTCACAAATTGAAGGTTTCATAGGCCACTAGTGATGTAGGAGCATCAAGATATAATCAATTGAAATTATGTAAATACATAAAACTTTGGATTTGATAGGTTTAGGAAGTATAAGGAGTGTTTTCATGTCAATTTGAGTTCTCAAAACCACATTACTAGTGTATTCCTTACACATCACCTAAGTTAGTCACCTTGAAGATACCAAATCTATCACTACACACCTCATGTATTTTATGAAGATATATGAATATAGTGGCACATACTATAGTTGGTATTGTTTCTACGCTAATTTTGCTTTCACATTCAAAAGATAGAAATGAGAAACTAAGAGATGGTCTAGGGTTAGAAGATACCCAGATATAGTTGTGCACACCGAAATCAGACGTTGGAAGGTACTCCTCTTTGGCTATGGAGGAATGACACCTGCAAAGAAAAAGAGACTAAAACATGAAAAATGTTAGACAAGGAGATGGTGGGCTGTCAAGTAAATGCTTGATCCCTAAAGTATGAATACTTCCTTAAGGGATATCAACCCATTAGTTAAAAATAGAATATTTGACGAAAGTAGAAATAATGAAAGACAAAATGAAAGAAATAAAAGACAAAAAGTAGAATGTGTACCTGATATGTAGCAAACTACTCTGCACAGTCACCGATGTCGGTCTCTGTGTCGGCGTCGATCAAGGAAGGGAGCCGACGTCAGTTAAAATGTCAGCGTCGGTCAGGGCAATAGCTTTTGGACGGGGTCTAGTCAGGTCTAGACAGGGTTTTTGGATTGTAGAAGGGTCTGAAGTTTTTATCTGAGGGTTAGGAAGCCGGTTTGGGAGTCAGAGGGATTGTTTGGGGGTTTGTACAGGGATCTGGGTAGAGTTACAGACTGTATATTCTATAGAGGGTGGATAGAGGTGATACGAGTAGAAGTAAGGTCGGGGCTATAGTCTGAATCTAAATCAGGGGGTAATATCAAATAGAAAACAATAACCAGAGAGTAAAACAAAAACATAGAGCAAACGCTTACCTGTTATATGCTGAAGATAGAATAGGAGACATGATTGATGTTGTTGATGTGTTGCAGAAGTTTGATGTAGCAGACCTCTAGCGGGATGACTGAAGTAGAATACCTGTACCAAAGAGAGAGAATACGAGAGATTGGTTGTAGATTGGTTGAATGCAAAAGTTGGCTGATCATTAGAATGTAGAGGTTGTTGATTGATTACGAAGGAAGGTCTGATAACTGATCGAGAAATAGATTGGCAATCGAATGGCGAATAATGGATAACAGATAACGGATAATGGATCCTGCATTTAGGTCAAGAACGCAGTGTTAAGGATAACTGACGCCAGTAGGACCGCTGACGTCGGCCGAGAAGTGACCGACGTCAGCGACATCGACCAGGTAGTGACCATCGTCAGTAAATGCAAAATGGAGATAGAGGTTAACTTTAGCTCTCTACTCATTTTTACATGCTGCCAGAGTCAAGGCTCGTGGGAAAATGGTTGATAGGGGTTAAATAGGCATGGGAAAATAAAATGGGGGTTAAAGGGAGGATGACAAGGGTTAGACACAATTTTGGTGTCTACATTTGCCCCTTTTTGTCTTGTTGGTTGTTCTGGATGAACTGCAAGACAAAAACAAGATTTCGTTGCCCCAGGTATGGGATAAGGTCAATTCCGTCTTGTTGGTTGTTCGAATGAACTGCAAGACAAAAATAAGAGGTGGATTGCCCTGATTATGGATGAGGTATTCCCCCTCAAAGCAAGAGTCGAGGGAAGCGAACTGGGAATCAGGTGCTAATTTGAAAAAGAGTGGATGAAAAAAGGGTGAGGGTTAATGCTGCAAAAGTTGTGATTACGTGCATACCACTTCACGAGATGGTCAGGTCAAATTATCACAGGTCAAGGGTTGAGGAGTGCCAAAATTGAAGTAATCAGGCCCCAGCATTTAGTCATCTACTGATTGGGTTATTCAATCAAAGTTGTAGCTCCAATGGGTCATCGTGTTCTAGGTATATCGGGCTCAGGAAGTGCTCTTAGAAACACAAAAAAGTCACAAGTAGTGCGGATCAACCGGCTTGCGATCCTATACTTGTGAGGGTCCAAAAAATAGTCTGCACATAATTTTGCTAACCAGTCATGAGGTAGCATACAGGCAAAAACAACTAAGGCAACATTGTCTTGGAAGTGGTCGAAGTCGGAGGAGATAAGCATGATCTCCAATGGTCATTGGTCGAGGTGGATGGATGGATGAAAGGATGTGGCCGAGCTAACCTCAGAAGATGTTATGTGATCTGAGTGCTACCTACATAGCCCTTGTGTGAAGGGCCTCAGGCCAATTTAGTTCTCCATAAAAGGGAGGAAGGGTCAAAGGGATGGAATTGGTCTTGGTCGAGGGCAAGGTCATGGTTAAAAGGAGGAAAGAAGGTTTGTCCATTAGAGAGATGAACAAATGAGGGTGGTTGAGATAACCCCAGAAGATGTATCATCCGAGTGCTACCTACATAGCCCCGGTCTTAGGGCCTCAGACCAATGTAGTTCAAACAAAGGATCCGAGTGGTAGACAGGTGGTCAAAGTGGTCGATAGACTGGTCTTGGTTAAGGTCGAGTGATGAAGGAGAAAAAAAGGGTTTGTCCATCTGAGAGATGAACAAATGGGATGGCTGAGCTAACCCCAAAAAATGTCGTGTTAATTGAGTGCTACCTACATAGCCCCAGTCTTAGGGCCTTAGACCAATGTAATTCAAACTAGTTGAGAAGATTGGTCGATGATTGGCTTGGTCATGTGTCGAAATGATGAGGAGAAAAAGATGTTATAGTCATTTCCAAATGGTGTATTCTATAGCATTGGTTGAGGGGTCTTTCATCCCTAGCAATTTTCCATAGTCATGATGGACGTATGCTAAAAATGAATTGAGGTCTATTTATGCTTCAGCAAGTATTGGTTTATGCTTAACATAAATTGTGTCTGGTCAATAGTTTCCATGTGTATTGGTGTCCATAGAAACTAGTGTGAAATGGACTATGGGAGTGGCCTGAAAAGAGAGTTGAGTTGAGTTGATCAGGTTTGACAAGTGATGAAGTTAAATGTGACCAAAGGTGTAGAAAAAGTGAAAGGCATATTGCTCTTTCATTGACAAAGACCAGAAAGACAGCATAGATAGGGGTTATTAGAACCAAGAGCCCCATTCATGCATGACATGTGTTAGAGAGGTAATCGAATCATTTTGACATTAAAGTGAGCTCGAAGTCCCTTGAGCAAGTGATAGGAGGAGGATAGGGTAACCCGTTTTAGAGCAGAGATAACTTTGCCCCTTTTTATAGGAGACCCTGAGACAACTACAAGCCAAGTCCATGATTTTTTATTTTTATTTTTTTTTGGTGCAGACTGATCAATGCGGAAAGTATGCATAGAGATGTCATTTGCTTGGTGGTCATTTGTGAAGCTGATCAATGCGGGAAGCTTCTAAGAAAGATGTTGCTGTTTGTAGCAAGAGTTAATCATAGCCATCCTTCGAGGGAGTGGTCTATATTTTGCTTTATATATAAGGGCTTTGAATAGCTATCCTTTAAGGGAGCAGTCTATTAGCTACAACAATGATAGTACAGTTGTCCTTCGAGGGAGCAGTCTACCTTTTGATTCTAATTTGGTGACTTTGGATATTTTGACATCTTGATTTGTTTTGATAGAAATGTGAGTCATGGACAAGACTATAGAAGGTCAAGGGTTCCCTTTTATTAGGACAAAGCATCCATACTGTATAAAAGGGGTATATAGGATTTGTTAAGGGGAGTAGGGTTGAAAGGAATGAGGACTAAGAGGATAGGGATTGCTCAAGGGATGAGCTCAAGGTAAATGTCAAGTGGATGAGTACTCGACTAACAGTAGAATGGTCACAGATTCAAGGCATTAAGAGGCTCAGGTTTTGGTCGTCCATCGAGAGAAGACAAATGATACGTCCCTGATCCATATGTGTGCATGATAATGAAAGGTCTGAGCCAATTAAGGGCAAATTTGCCTCGTTTACTTTGCTCCATATTGGTCACGTGCTGATTGATGACGGTTTGAAGAAGTGATAGGTGCTTGGTTGGTTGATGTTTGATGATTGAAGTTTGGTCAAGGTTTGGTTGTGGCTGGTTAGGGTCATGATAGGAAGGTTGATTGATGATTGGTTGAGACTTGGTCGAGGTCTGGTTGAGGTTTGGTCAAAGTTGGTCGAAGGCTTGGTTGAATGTTTGGTTGAGGTTAGGATAAGGTTGGATTCCCATAGTCGCTTAGGGAGAATGTTGGATAGATTGGTCAAGGTCAGTTGAGGTTTAGTGGTCAGATGGACTATGTTGATGTCGAATAATGGGGTCAAAGGTGGCAAAGGGACCATAGTCTGGCATGGAGATCCCAATTTAGGTGATGAGGTTTGAGAAGCATGGGTCAGTGTTGATGATTTGTCGAAGAGGTAGTCAAGAGGGTCCTTGATGAGAAGGAAATCCTTTTTCCAGTGTTGACGAATGACAGCTTTAAGAGTGCAACAATGCTCAGTGTCATGTCCTGGAGTGTGATGATAGTGGCAAAATTTAGAGTTGTCAAACCAAGATGGTCTTGATCTGAGAGTTGATGAGTGGGGTGGTGTTGAAGGTTTATTGATGATGTGGTTAAGAAGAAGGGTGTCATTCCCCAGACATTGGTGAATGATGACCTTGAGGGCACAATAATGCTTCGTGCCATGCCCAGGCGTGTGATGATATGCACAAATCTAGGTGTCATCGAACTAGGGTGGTTTTGGTCTGAGAGATTGGTATGATTTAAGAGGTGGGAGGTAGATGCGAGAGGACTATAACAATTGCCATAATAGTAAGGCATAAGAACCTGCTAACGTGTCTAGATGTTTTGTTGCAGTGAGGGTTGATGACTTTGGTTTGAGAGGTGTAAGAGGCATTGATCGATGGATTGGAGGAGATATATGTCTGATGGGTTGAGGGAGTAATGGAGGTGACTTACCTCTATGAAGTAGGGGAGTAGGGAGCACTCCTATTAAAGTGGATGGATGCGGGCCTAAAATTGAAGGTAATGACGAAGGTGGGGGAGGAGTCCTCCGGTGTGGTCTAGTAGCCTTCTTTAGTATGGTTTTAGGGCCACTATTGTGCAAGGTGAGGTTAGATGTGGGGCGAACACCAAGAGGTTTAATCTCTTTGGGCATGATGGATGCCTGCGCGGGTTTGGGCTTAGATATGGATGGTTCTTCTCTCAATGGAGAAGGGATTGAAGATGTGGGCTCTTTAAGTGGAAAGAGTGCCAGAGTAGTCATGGCTTCTATGTGTGGTTGAGGAGTCGAAAAGGTATGATCATCTATGGATGATAAGAAGGATGAAGGCGAGGCAGCTGATGTTGACATGGTCAAGGCGTCCTCCAATATGGGAGAGGTCGATGGAGGACTAATATGAGAAGAAGATTCTTCTACCTGTGAAAGACAAACGAGAGAAGATGGCTCTTCTACCTGTGAAAGACAAATAGGAGAAGATGGCTCTTCTACCTTTGATGGAGGTTGGTCAGGGATAAGAGGAAAAACCGTGTTGACCATGTGTATATTATGGTCATGAGAGTCATTGGTTATGGTCTGGACATTATTTTGGGTAGGAGGATGGTTCAGGAATGGTTGTTTGAAAATGTCAATGTGTTGATTAGTTGGGGCATTCGGGTTATATAAAATAAGATCCCCCTTATCGATCATGTCTTGGATGATGTTCTTGAAGGTTCGGCAATTGTTGATGTCATGGTCATGGACGCGGTGAAAGTGACAGAAGTCGGCCTCCCTATACCATGTAGGGATTTCTTTTGAAGGGTCAAATTGAGGTGGTCGTATTGGAGGGAGATTGAGGACCCCTTGCTTGATGAGTTTTTCCAAAATGGAAGCGTATGATTCTCCAAGTGGAGTGTATGAATGCTGGATGTACCATTGTTGAAATTGTTTGGTGATGCTTAGAGATGTAGAAGGTTGAGAGTAATTAGTTGTCATCAAGGATGGTGATCTAACGACCACAGTGTTGGCCACTCCTTTGGATTTGTAATTGGCAGAAGAAGAAGGTCTGGAAGAAGAATGGTCATTGGTTCTTGCATTAGTATTACGCAATTTGACCTTATCCTCTTTAATGGCACAAAGTTCAAGCTTTTGAGCCATGGTGAAAGCCTTGTTGAAAGTGCAAAATGTTTGAATCCACAAGGTGGAAGAGATGTGGCTAGTACATGCTCGAGAAAAGAGCTCGATGAGCTCAGGTTGAGGCAAGGAGAAGGAGAGCTGGTTAATCAAGCCTCTCCAACGGGCAACAAAATTGGCTATTGATTCATCATCAAATTACCTAATGGATTAGAGGTCTGTGATCAAGACTTGTTTGGTGATGTTGATAGAAAAATGGTCGAGAAATAATTGGGAAAGTTGAATGAATGAAAAGATAGAATGTCTGGCAAGAGAGCTATACCAGTCAAGGGCAGGGCCAGAAAGAGACATAGGAAGCATGCATAGAAGTAACACATCATCATGGGCAATGAGGTAATAGGCATGTCTGAATGCCCGTAGATGTTGTTGTGGGTCCTCCTTACTCTAGAAGTGAGTAAATTTAGGAAGCTCCCATTGGTTGGGGTATGGTCGGATAGGGATGAAAGGATGAATGGGCTCGTTGCAAATTTGGTCATATGAAGAGACATTGCTTGAACCGGAGATAGAAGCCTCAAGACTGGACATTTTATCCGTCAGCATCTTGATGATGTCTACTGATGGATTGGTGGATGGAGTGCCCCCTAAATTGTAGGGCACTTGAAAGAGGCTAGAGGAGGCATACGACGTAGTCAGTTGCGGTTGTAGGGGTGCAACGTATGGATGACTAGTCGCAAGGATAGATGTGGAGGCCAAAGGTGGTTGGGTTATGAAGGTAGAAGGCATAGGCTGACTAGATACCACCAAAGGTGGTTGTGTGGTGGCATGGACAAAAGGAGAGGTAGGCACTCCTACATATATGGGTGCAAGAGTGTGTGGGGTCGAGACAATCAAGTTATGGTATGATGTAGAACTTGGTTGAATTGCGTGTGGTTGAGGGGGTAATGAAACCCTGATGGAGGTTGGTCTAAAAATAGATGGGGAGGCCAAACTTTGCACATTGGCCATGGTTGGGTTAATGGTTGAGGCAAAAGGTTGGGTAGCAGATGGTGTTAATGTCATCATCGTTTCACCCGAAAGGTCTCGCGTTGGGTTTCTCATGAGATAGTTTTGGAGGGCTATGACATTGAGGTCCAAGAATCTTTCAAAATCTTGATCCCCTTCAGAGATGATGGGAGACTGGGTTGGGGTCGGTCCTATAGGAGTTCTTTCAGTCTCTGAGTGGAACTCCATTATAGGACTAGTTATGGACGGGGTAGATGGAAGTGGGTGATGCCTCGCGTGATCGACTAAAGCCTTGGATTGACTACAAGTCATAACCATTCAAGGTAAGAAAGGACATCCTCACAAGCTCAAACAAGCAGATAAGAATAGAAAAGATGAAGAACACGAGCAGATCCTAAAACCCTAGGAGTAAATTATTAGGATTATAGTGGCTTATGCCTTAGAATATGTGTAGAGGAAGATTGGCTTTTGAGTCAGGTCCTAGAAGTAGTCTATGGATGGTTTCAAGTTAGTTATGGTGCTCAAGAAGTCTGTGTTAGGTTTCATACATGGCCTGGTGCTAAGGAACAATCTCCCCTCACTTCACGAGTCCAGTGATAAGCTGGGCCCGCTTAGCCAAAATATACTTCCCCTAGAGATTAGACTCTGCTAGAGAACAGAGTGGGCTTTCCCCTTGGTGATGAAATCCAAGTAAGATCACCGGGACGGGTAAGGTATCCACTGGGGGATGAAATCCCAGTCGGGCCTTGTCTCAGGTAAGTTAAGATGTTTGTTTTGTGCAAGTGGTTTGGTCGTGTAACATCAAGTGGACTAGATTAATTCAATATGAAGTTATTAATTACTAAGTGTGGTCTAAGAAATGCAAGCAAGCAGAAATGCAATGCAATGTGTTTTAAGCCCAAGTCAAAATGTTTGTTCGTATGAAAATGAATGGAGAAAGAGTCGAAGAATATGAGTTTTGGCTAGTCTAAAAGTGCAAGAAAGAAAAGAAAAGTTCTTTTTATTTCTGCTTATGGTGTCATTTAGAAGAGATGAAAGAGGCAAAAAGGAAGGAACCTAATGCACCTATATGAACGAAAGAAAGAACCCAAGGAAGGCCCTAGGGTCCCACCGGGCGTGCCAGAATGTTTCTACGCTAATTTCACTTTCACATTCAAAAGATAGAAATGAGAAACTAAGAGATGGTCTAGGGTTAGAAGATACTTGGATATAGTCGTGCGCACCGAAATTAGACATTGGAAGGTACTCCTCTTTGGCTATGGAGGAATGACACCTGTGAAGAAAAAGAGACTAAAACACAAAAAACATTAGATGAGGAGACAGTGGGCTGTCAAGCACATGCTTGATCCCTGAAGTACGAAGACTTCGTTAAGGGATATCAACCCACTAGTTAAAAATAGAATATTTGACAGAAGTAGAAATAATGAAAGACAAAATGAAAGAAATAAAAGACAAAAAGTAGAATGTGTACTTGATATGCAACAAACTACTCTGCACAGTCACCGGTGTCGGTCTCTGTGCCAGCATTGGTCAAGGAAGGGAGCCGACGTCGGTTAAAGTGCTGGCGTCGGTCAGGGAAATAGCTTTTGGACGGGGTCTGGTCGGGTTTGGACAGGGTTTTTGGATTGTAGAAGGGTCTAAAGTTTTTTTTTGAGGGTTAGGAAGCCGGTTTGGGAGTCAGAGGGATTGTTTGGGGGTTTGTACAGGGATCTAGGCAGAGTTACAGACTGTATATTTTTTAGAGGGTGGATAGAGGTGATACGGGTAGAAGTAAGGTCGGGGCTATAGTCTGAATCTAAATCAGGGGGGTGATATCAAATAGAAAACAATAACCAGAGAGTAAAACAAAAACATAGAGCAAATGCTTACCTGTTATACACTGAAGATAGAATAGGAGACATGATTGATGTTGCTGATGTGTTGCAGAAGTTTGATGTAGCAGACCTCCAGTGGGATGACTGAAGTAGAATACCTGTATCACAGAGAGAGAGAATACGAGAGATTGGTTACAGATTGGTTGAATGCAAAAGTTGGCTGATCGTTCGAATGAAGAGGTTGCTGATTGATTACGAAGGAAGGTCTGATAACTGATCGAGAAATGGATTGGCAACTGAATGGCGAATAATGGATAATGGATAACGGATAACGGATCCTGTGTTTGGGTTGAGAATGCATTTTTAAGGATAATCGATGCCAGCAGGACCATCGACGTCGGCCGAAAAGTGATCGATGTCGGTGACGTCGATCGGGTAGTGACCATCATCGATAGATGTTGAATGGGGATAGAGGTTAACTTTAGCTCTCTGCTCATTTTTACATGCTGCCAGAGTCAAGGCTCATGGGAAAATGGTCGACAGGGGTTAAATAGGCGTGGGAGAATAAAATGGGGGTTAAAGGGAGGATGACAAGGGTTAGACACAATTTCGGTGTCTATAGGGACATACTATAAATATAGTGGCATTAAAATATCATGTGTGGGAATATATGCACCATTCCATAAATGGTTGGTGCATGAGAATTGACATTTTACAAAACACCAAAAAGATAGAAAAGGGTTAAAAACATAGTAAATTTTCATTTTGCATCTAAAATCCATAGGTAACCTCTATATCCCAAACAAACTAGATCAGCTAAAGATTGATATACATGAGGAAATAATTAAGGTTTCTAAAGGGGGGATGATTTTAAAATGCCCAAAGTTATAAAAACCTAGCAAGGAGTGGGATGAATTTTCACAAATTGAAGGTTTCATAGGCCACTAGTGATGTAGGAGCATCAAGATATAATCAATTGAAGTTATTTAAATAAATAAAACTTTGGATTTGATAGGTTTAGGAAGTATAAGGAGTGTTTTCATGTCAATTTGAGTTCTCAAAACCACATTATTTTATCAAAGTCTTTACTTTTACATTTTCCCACCAAACTAGGAAATTCAAAAAATTAAATTTCATGTAGCCTTTTAAGTGTGTTTCATTATATTTTAAGGTCTTGTAATAATATAAACCTACTTGTAGTGATCATTGGGGTATAAAAATATGTAATAAATGCCTTTATCTATTTAATTTATCTTAAACCTATCAAAATCCACAACTAAGATATATCCAACATAGATGGAAGGTTAAATTTGGCATGTTTATTGAAGACGTAAATTATTGAGAAGTTTTAGGTGCATGAAACCAAATAAATATAAGAAATATATCTAGAATAACATGATAAGTTTTGAAGACATAAAAAAAGTATATAATAATTAAGATAAGGATTATTATAGGAGTGTTTGTAGATATCCTATTTTGGATGGTGTAATTCTATAATAGGATAAAAAGGTCTATCATAGATTGTAGAAAATTTTTGGGGATTAGTTTATAATATATGAATAAAAATGATTTTTTGTGATATTTTATGGTTTAATTTTATGTTTTTAAGTTCCTCTAATCTTATTTTGTGTACTTATGATGTTTCTAAGCTTTCAAAGGTTTGAAAACACAATATAGCTTGTTAACAGTCAAGATAAGTATTTTATCAATCAAGAAAAGTGGTCATTCATCATCTTTTATGATTGTTAAAATATTAAAATTATAAATTATATATATATATATATATATATATATATATATATATATATATATATATATATATATATTTCAAGCCATTTCTAAGTTAAATAATTGAAAAATAATCTCAAAAACTCAGTTTATGCATTCTTTAGTGCTCTTGGCCTTGGAGCAAGCCTGCACAGGTTTTGGGAAGAAAAATATCTATATCTTGAGGTTTAGACCTCAAAAATTAATATTTTATTAATGGAATAAAATATATATTTTAAAATATTTCAATTTGTTTAATTATTTTAGGATCCGTACATAGGAAGTTATTTATTTTTTAGTATTGTAGATTTGTAGGTTACAATTTAGACTTTGTTTATTGAAAATAAAAAGATCATAAATCAAAACTAAAAGGGCCAAAGTGTACAAAAATTTATAGAATGATAAAAGGAAAATTTTATGAAGTTTTCAAACTGGTTTAAAGTTTTTTGGAATTATGTATATAAATTTATTCTTAAATCATAGTCAGTAGGTCTAAAGGAGATTGTTTAAGAAAGGTTTAAGCCCACTCAAAGTTAAATATATTTCAAATGATTCAAAAAATTTATATTAATTTTTTTAGGTAGTTTTCATATAATTTTTTTAAACTAATAAAAAAATTAGATTATAAAATGATTTATAGGAAAATATATACATGACCTTTCTATTCTATAGACCTGATTTGATCTTAAAACAGGGCTAATAGTGAACTTTTTTGTCTTTTATTGTAATTTATAATTGTCAAATAGTCTTGAAGATATTTATGGAATTTTGGATGTCAAAAAAAAGCCTAAAGAGTAACTAATAGGTCTTAAAATTCTAATTATATTCCTTTTTATTGCAAATAGAATGTGACAGACCTAGAATAAGGCCTAAACAACTGTGTATAAGATTGAGTGTTGTTTTCTTATTTAAAAGTGATAAAAGGGATAATTAAAAGTTATGCTGGGAATAAAAAGAAATAATATGAGTTAAATTACATTATGATAGTATTATGACTCTCAGGATAAATTTAATATCTACTATTGAAGATGATAGATCTAAAGAGCAAGGCCTAAAGACTATTTTATGAATAAAACTTGCAAATTATGGATAGGTAAAGTTTCTTGAATGAATGGAAAACTAAAGAGAGTTTAGAATATTCTTTTAATTTTAAGTCGATACTATGAATGAGGCTATTTGAAGTTGTTAATAGACCTAGTTATTTTATAAAATATTATTCAAAGATAAAGAAAGAGTGAAAGATCAAATTTTGGGTATGGAATAATTTGATGAGACTTCAAGAATATTTAGATATTGATAAATATGGTTATTATAAGCAAGAATTAAACAAATAAGGTTATTAACAGATAAGGTTACAAATCCATGAGGATACCTATAAGACTTAGTGTAAGAGACCTAAAAGAGGTCTAATTACATCAGATGGTATCAGAGCTTAGAAGATACATGAGCAGAAGATAAAACTATGAATTGAGAAAAGAAAATTTGAAGAGGCAAGTAGGACTCAATGTTTTGATTCTAAAATTATGCTTAAAATATGTGTTTGTAGATATGAAATATATAAAATAAAATTCCTAATTTTAGGCATCAAATTTTGGAAATAACAAGGAAGATGAGTTAGTAATGAATCACAAAGAGTTGGTTATAAAAGTACAACATAAATAACAAGAGAAAAAAAATGATCCTTAGCCAAGAGGATGAAATAAAAATCAAGAGAGATGAAGGTGAAAAAGATGAACAAGCACATGAAGAGGATAAAGTTGTCTTGGAAGACAACAACATAATAAGGTTCTTACATGAGTAACCTAAAACATATTTTTAGAATAACACAGATAGATATGACACTCACACTAGTAGAATTTGGTAAATAAATGACTACGTGACTAAAACTTTTAGTCATGATAACTAAAAATGACTAAATTCAACTAATGTTTTACAACACAACTATAAATGACTAAATAAATGATTAATTTGATTGTCAAGTAAAATCACAACTAAATAATTAGTAACACAAATAAAAATTAGACAATATGATATTAAAGTGGGTAATTAAAAATATATTTTGAATTAGGAAATTATTGGCGGGAGTGGGGGGTACAGTAGAGTGCACAATTAGGTAGAATTAATTTGATGGGGGAGTGGGGAGTACAATTGGCATTATTTGTGAAATGTACCTTTACAAATAGGAGGAGGGTTTGTTAACTATTAATGAATTCAGAGTTGACCAAAGAGGGGTTGTGTGTCAATTTGATGGCATGAAGTGTTCTAGGTTTTAACATATAAGTATAATGTCTACTTACATGGGTGATAAAGCTTGTTTGGAGAGGACCTAGAGGCTTCTGAAAAGGTGGGCAAGGAATTCAGAGCTTATTGTAATGAATTTTAAGTTAGTGGGGCCCTCTATAGTGAAGTTAAATTTTGGGATGCACTTTACAATGAATTCAAAGGTAATTTGAAACACTCATTATATTAACCACAAATTCTAGAGATTTCTAATTGGCAACTTTATTTAGATAGGAGAAAAACATTAGTGTATTATAATAGATGAGGTACATAAATAGGAGGGTATATTGTCATAAGACATTGACTACCATGTAATAATTTAGAGTTCTTGAGATTGTGAAAGAATTGGATTTTTTTATTTATTGTATAATCAATACAATGTAGTGACCATATCTTGAAGTTGTATATTTGTGTTCTATGTTATCATGCATGGGTATGGTATTAATTTCTAATTTTGTAACCAATTCACCAACCTAATCCCTGAGGCTCCTTTTCAATAAGTCTTCATGGCATGGGTAGTGCATGCACATCATAATTATTTTGTTATTGGTTGGTGTAACTTATAATAGTTACATAGGCAACTAAGTACCAAAACTATACAAGAAATTCTAATTTTAGTAGCCTATTTTTTCATTATTTTTCTCTACACATTTTGGAAAATATGGGAATTGAACTTGTAACATGCATCCAAATTTCAATTCCTTTGATCACTTTTCCATTAAACCATTGGCTCATGTCCCTAGCCTAAACCTCAATGCTTGGGTAACATTATGTGAAAGTCTAATCTATTAATTACATGGAATCATAGAAGAAGGTCTCATATGGCATATTTTAAATTTATTCTAATTCATCAAATCAATGCGATCACCAAGCTATTTTAATAGATATTATATGTCCACACATGGGAGTATATCAATTGTTAGAATAAGTCATCTTATCTCAACATTTTAATAATTTATGCTAGTAAGTAATGCTCAAAGTTACAACAAAGAATTCATTAGCCTATTTGTTAGTGTTTTTGTATTCATTAACTTTGATTAGATTTCCATATGTTTAAATCCTTGTGATTCATCAATAGAGCAAGCATAAATTCTATATTTCATTGCCATATGCTTAAATTATTATGGTACATGAATAAAACAAGCATAAATTCCTTGGTTCATTGATAAATAATTTCTTTAATTATCATCTAGACAAGGAAGGCCCTCAATAAAACATGGATAAAAATAACATTTTTTTATTCCCAGTCATCACAGTCTTCTTTTATGCACATTGTAGATGACATGTAAACTAAACATAATTCACATGATCAACAAGATTTTTAGAATTACAACATGATCCTATATATGCAAAAAAATAGTATACAAACACCCCAAAGTTTCCTTATCTTTGTATATTACAATTTGACCATTATTTTTTTGAACTGTAATGGGTATTTTTATATTATAAATATAAATGGTGAGGTGCCAGTAATAGATAGTTTACATCATATACTTTTAATATCTACCTCTTACACATAGGTAACAAAATGAGGGAAAATTAGTTGATATGTTTACTACTAATTACCCATTGATAGCTAAGAATCCTACAAGTAAAAAATGCACAAAACTAACCACAAAGATTTATGTAGAGGCAAAACATCTGATTATGTAGAGTGATGCCTAGTGTATGTCTTGAATTTGAATTTTTGTAGAGTGCTTTATTTATTGTAAAGTGCTATAATTCTAATTTTGTAGAGTGTTATGTATCCTCATTAGTTGAAGTGCTCTAAATTTTGGGTAAATGTTGAAGAGTGATGAAGAGAATGAGTTTACATGTATTAGATCCTATGTAAGTTGAGTTTTTTAGATTTCTATTTTTTATTGAAATAAGAAACTAAACTAATACTAAAATGTAGAACATTATAGATGGATCAATGTCTAAGGTTGACTATGGATCAATACCATTCATATGATGAGAGAGTAGCCGATGAGAGGGACATGGACAAATATCCATGTCCATGTAATGACGGTCTCAATGAAAAGGTGAAAAAAAGAAATATGATTTATTGACATATGATAAGATATGGGCATATTGTTATAATCCCTTGGGATTACAATTATTATGAAGATATGATAAAATTATAGAGTATGAGAGATGAAGAGGAAACAAACATATATTAAGTGGAACCAAACATAGATAAAGAGGCAACAATGTTAGATGAAGGGTTTGAAGTTGGTAGAATGTTGAATGAGGGTCTAAATGATGATTGGGCCAAGTCAATGGAGGATGTTTTAAATCATGTATATGTTAATTTAAATTTAATTAATTTGATAACAATTCTTTAAATTCTTAACTTGTAAGTGGTGCTTTTTTGGACAAATGAGAGTGTAAATTGGTTATTGGCATTATTAAGTTTGTTTTTACCGCCTAACTCCACATTGCCAACAAAATAAAGTCAATGTAAAAAGAAAATCACTAAGCTAGGATTAGGGTATGAAAACATCCACACATGTGTGAATGGTTGTGTTTTATTTCAAAATAATCTTGCAAGTGAGTGTGAATGTTTGAAATGTCATAAAGTAAGGTATAGACATGGGTTGAAATCAGTTATAGTTCTTAGAAAGTTTCTTCTCCACTTTCTAATAATCCCATGATTATTTTAAATGTATATGTGCATATACATTTCTAAACTTATGCAATGTCATGCCCAAAATAAGAGTACAAATGGAAAATAATGACATGTGCCTAATTTTAGGATGTGGATGGAATTTGATAATAGATGGTCTAATTTTCCTCAAGATCCTCATAATATAAGGTTAGTTTTGGATCTAGATGGGGTGAACCCATTCTTAGATAAAAGTAATAAATGGTCAACTTGGCCATTATTTTTAATAAATTATGACTTGCCTCCATGTTTAGCAACTAAACCTTTTTTCTTAATGTTATCATTGATTATACCAGGAAAGAAAAGTGTGACTTTAGATTCAATTAATGCTTATCTAGAGCCATTATATGATGAGATAATGGAATTATGGAAAGGAATTGAATAAATTCAATCTTTAAGGTATGATCATTTAATCAAATTCACTTTAATATCTTCATTATTGTTTACAATTCATGATCTTCCTATATATGGCACATTGTTTGGTCTCACTGTTCATGGATACCATGGATATCCTACTTGAAACTTTAAAGATTTTGTGAGGCACTCAAGAAGTTTGCATAAGTTTATTTATTATGTAAATGCTACTTACCTTAAAATTTATCATATATATCATCGATAAAAAATGCATTTCAATGGTCAAGAAGAGAATTGTGAATCATCATTGCTAATAATAGGTGATTACATTGTTGAGAATGGAAAAAAAATATCATTTATAACTTAAAATGATGGGATTGCTAGTAGTAAATATGATCCATGTAATGAAAGTGGTGTAAAATGGTTGTGCATATTCTATAAGTTGCCATACTTTAAGGATATAACCATTAGGTATATTGTTTACTTTATGCATACTGAGAAAAATATAGCCTATGATATTATAAAAACTCTTTTTAGTGATTTAGATACTATTTCATCACATGAAGACTTTCAACAACTAAAGATTCATCAAAATCTTTGGGTTCAAAAATATGATGATGAAAAATATAGAAAACCTAGTGCTCCTTATGTCTAGACAAAGGAACAATGTGTATAATTCTTACAGTTGATGTCTCAAACTTGCTTTCCCACTAGATATGTAAGGAGTAGTATTATAATCCAAATTGACATTAATAGCTTAAGAGGCCTTAAGAACCATGATTTTAATGCCATAATCAAGAATATTTTACCTATTATGATAAATATATCAAGTTTGGCAAAACGGCCAAGATTGGCATTTATAAGGTTGGGCCTAATATTAAAGAGAATGAGTTTACATGTATTAGATCTTTCAAAATTTGATAGTTTGAGAGAGGAGGAGGTTGAAGTCTTTTATCTATTGGAATGGGAATTTCCACCAACAATCTTTAACATTTATATGAATCTTTTGATACATATATAATATGAAATAGAGCATTGTGGCCTAGTAAGAATCAGATGGATATATCTTATAGAATGATATATGAAGGTTTTAAAAAAAATTGTTCATATTAAAGAAAAATTAGAAGGTAACATGTCTAAGGGATATTAAATGTAAGAGGCCATGGGATTTTGCATAAAATATATGAAGGATTTTTAAATTTTCAATCATGTATGGGATTATGATGAAGATGAGAGAGTTGTAGGTAAAGTATTAGAAGGTAATGGATGTTGCTTCAAGCTATCACATCAAGAAATAAGTATGATACGTGACTATATTATTCAAAACACATCTTCATTTGATAAGTGGCATAGGTAATAAAATTGTAAAATAATTTATTTACTCAATTCATTTACAAATTTATATTATTAATATTACTTTTTGTAAGTCAATATTCTATGTAGAAAATATGAAGAATAGAATCAAACTTGGATGAAACATCGACCTCAAAAGTGCAGACATCATGATTTGATTGGAGGTGATTCTTTTCCAAAAGTTGAAGAATGGATTGTTAATGCAATCAATGATGTAAAAGAAGGTCAAGATATAAAAATGGAACAGAGTGATATTTAACAATCTCCAAATTTATGGGCTATGCATTTGGTTGAATGTGGGCCTATGTTAGTCATTTAAGAGTGGAAGAAAAAGTAAAGGAAAGATAAATTATGATTGTGTTGTTCATGCTAAATTTATTCATGAAACTAAGAAGAAATTTTATGTTAGATTCATCCAAGAAATTATTCAAGTGGATTTTAGTGAAAATAGTCCTATATTATTAAAATGTAAGTGGATCTGACCATCTATAGTACAATTTGATGAGTATGGATTTATACATGCAAATACATGACAATTTTTATTACAAACAAATGCGTTGTATGTTTCCCCTCATAAAATTAGCCAATCATTTCTAATTGATGATGTAAGAATCCTAGGATGGTTTTATTTTATTTAAATAGAGTCTTATTTGAAATGAAAATTCATGGAAGTTGTTGATATAATTCTTGATGGGCAATATCTTATTTTACAAGAAACATTTGAAGCAGTAGATGAAGATGATGATGTAGTGTTTGAAGAAGATATTTTAATTACCAATGAAGAGATTGGGGGAGAGAATGTATTGCATGTCATAGGTGAGGATGAGTAATAAAATCAAGAAGATGTAGACATGAGTGATTAGGATTCTGATCTTGCTAGTAATGTAGATGATTATGATGATGTTTTGTCACCTTAACTAGCCTATCACCTTAACTTCTTAGCTTTTCACCTAAAATTTAGTTGTATGTATGGTGTAATTTATTATTGAATATAATAAAGATATTATTATAGGTGTGTTTATTCACTATTATTTTATTGATACATTTCTAAATGTAATCATCATTATTCTATTAGTACATTGTATACAAAACATGAGATGTTCACTGTTGATTTAAAGTGCATTTTTCTTAGTTTTCTTACTTTGGTTAAAATTAATTTTGTTTAGTTAGAATATAATTTCTTGTATGCCCTATATTTTTTCTAGATGCCAGACTTTCATAACTTCTCTAGAACTGCTAGATATGAAAAGAAGCAACAAAGGTCTAAATGTGTCAAATAATGCAAAAAGATACTTGTGAATGTAAACAAATATTTAAAATCTTGGCAATAAATTGTAGTCATTTCTATGATATTTGGATAGATTTAGTTTGTAATACAACCTATAGCCTCCACATGCATTAAATATACTTGTGTGAAGGGAACAATAATGAACATTTGTGATTTAATAATACATATAAATATCTTGACATTAGGTTAAAAAAATATTTAACCTATAATATTAAATAATTTGTGTGAAAAGACAAGTATAATTCACTTTCATGCTCCCCCTTACTATTAAGCTCCCCCAACTTTAGTATTCCATGCTATTTTGGATCATGTTATGTTTTACTACTTCAATTCTCCCCCTTTGACATCAATGGCAAAGGTGCCGATCAATTAACCCCTAACTTAAATATCCTCATCAACTTATAGTGTGAGAATTTCAAAAGATTGGAACTGGAACAAGAGGTCAATGGTGATATATAAGACCAAAATCCTCAAGGTACAAGGGTTCCATACTTAGGCAAAAAATTTAAAAATGACAACCCCTATGTTAGAACCTCTAAAATTTGCCTAGTTTCATTATCATAACTATCCTTGAGCCCAATGACTAAAGCCCTGATTCCTATTCTAAAAGTCTCTCTACCTAAGTAAGCATCATCATTACAAATAAAGAAATGATCTCTTAGGTCTGACTGACACTAAAAACTAAAACTAGTAGATTGAAAAATTTAAAAATTGTTCAATCTTTTCAATAAAATGATATCTACAATATTGCATTCATAATATACCCCTATGTTCCAACCTAAAACACATAAAACATCTAATACCACACTACTACAACATTCAACAAATGTATGTGTGAAATGGTGGGACATATAGGTCAATGGACAAATGCTTACCATAATACCATGGAAACTAAATATTAATAGCACAGGGTGGTGGTGAGAACATGCTAACAACTAAAGTAGATTGCAACCCCACAAGGGGTAAATAGTGACACTACTATATGGTGGTGAACAATCATTCAATCATTGGAATTAACCCATCGTATGGTAGTGAACAATCAGTCAATATGGTGGATTAGTTAGAAGCTCTAGATTCAATGACTTATATAGCTTGATATATATTATATAATTTATCATTTTAAATACTTTTTTGAAAGTAACAGAATTTATGGGTTTTACATTTATTACATAATTTATTATTTTAAATATTATAGTTTTTTTTAAAAATAATATGATTTATTTAATTAAATAAGATTTATGTTTTTAAAACTTTTTAAAATGTAGATTTATTATTTTTTCCTATTTATTCATTTTAAATTTAAATTTCTCTTTTATATTCTTTGAAGTGTGTCAATATATTCACATATTTTGTTTATAATATATTTTTTATATATTAATATATAAATTAAATTAATTATAATATACATGGTAAAATTATTAATAGAATTATTATATGTTAGTTAATTTTTATTTTCTCTTGATTTAAATCTTATTTTTACACAGATTATTTATAGAAAATTCACTTAGAGCATGATCATAGAGGATATTTGTACCTTGGTGAATGGTTAGATAACATCTTTTACACCATCATCTTCACCGTTGGACTATAACCAACTTAATCTACTTTTTATTTTGATAAGTTCGTATAAATACATAAATATGATAAATATTTTTTTTACATAATAATATGTTCTATCATATTTTGTACTAGATTTTTTCTATATTTAAATATAATTTTTAAAGTTTTATTGATGAAGAATGTTGATTAATAAGAGTTTATGTTATTTTAATTATGTTGATAGACAACCTACAATAAAAATGAGGATAAGTAGTGTTAATGGAATGTAATAACGTGAGATGTCAATAAAAATGACTTACCTTAAATTTGATGTATATTTGATTGTCATAAAATAATTTTACTTCTTATTTGGAGAATGCAATTGAAAAATTGTAATATCTTAAAAATACAATAGAGTTGTGAACTTATTTTTTTCAATAATTTTTATTTCAAGATCAATAATAATGATACAACTAGACTAAAACAATAGATGTAATTATATAATAAATCTAAGAAAAATACCTCAAAATTAATACATCTCAATATTATTCAAAATGATATATATATATATATATATATATATATATACTAATTTAAATTATTATGTCAAAATATATATAATTTATAATGACAATGGGTGATGATGATAGCGTGTAATAGTTTAAGATAGTAAAAGTCAAAGGGCCCCAACAAAGGCAATATATCGTCACCCACCCAATCCGATGTCATGTCATTATAACCACATTGTTTGAGGTCATTACTCCACCTCGTGGGAGTCCAAAGGGGTGTGAGTGGGGTGGCAGTATGAGACTATCTGACCTATTGTCCCACAAAAATCAAAGTGAAGGTATGTGGTATAAAGGGGAGGGTAAAATGCTAACTCTACCATATCATTACCTTACAATGATCTTGATATGATAGAGCAATACTGCAGTGAACCATTTGATTTCCCAAGATTAAAGGCATGTATTCAAACTCAAAATATATTACACGAATTGACATTGATAGAGAGGTGACAAATATTATTAGGAAATGGATTTGATGCCATTTTTTAAATCATTCACACAGCTCAGTCTACCAGAGGCAAGGGAGTTCAAGGAGGAAGACTCTGAAGCTATTATTTCATCAAGTAAGTTTAAAGAAACCCTCTATCATAAGTGTATAAGAATTGAATTTGCTCAGTTCTACAAGTAAACACTTAAATAAATAAATTAGGAGTAAACTATTCATCATGATACCCAAAATAAGTGATTTTGTGAGTAAGAAGGAAGAATCCACATCCTCTAAAATGAAAAAGAGAACTTTACAATAGTCCATACTTGGTGTGTTACCCAATTCAACAGACAAGGGATTCAAAAAGGTGTTTAGAGATGTAACTCATGGATGAAGAGACCCAATGTTATCTTTTTGTATCTATTTTGATATTTCCTTATTATTTAAATAGATATATCAGGGGTATAACTAGTTTATCAAAACACATTTGCTATCTTTATATGGTTAATTTACTAGTTCCTTCAAGGAAGAATTAAATTCCTTTAAGTAAATCATAGTAAACTAGGGAGAATCATTGGGAAACATAAGAATATTTTTTTAACTACAATTTTACATGTTTATATAAGGTATAAACATCCCAAGTGCCAAAAAATTCAAATTTCAATCAAAAGGAGGACACATATCATTTTGCGTTATTAACTCCATTACCCAATAAGTAAAGGTAATGATCATATTTATAATAAAAATAATAATTCTAAAAAATATCATTTATACATTTTGAAATTTTTTAGCAAGAGTAGGAATAGGAGTTAGTTTTTATCTATTTCAAACCCTCATGCAAGTGCAAAAAGATTATGAGTGGATGAATAAGTTGAAGAGATAGTAATTAAATAAACCCTCTAAATTTGTGTGAGGATATAATCTGCTTCATTATCACCATTTAGTTTTGGAAGAGTTTATATTTATTGGTGATCAAGGTACACCTACCTAAGTCGAGCAGAGCTTGAAGAGTAGGGAATTCCAACCATTGTAGTTGATTCTATTCATTGGCCAAAACATTGCTAAACATGATCATATAACTTGGCATACTCTTAGGATTTTTAATCTAAAAATTTGGGAACCAACACCATAGGACCAAGATAGAAAAAGTATAACTCTCCTTCTAAAGACTAGAAAGATAAGAAATCCCAACAGTGTTACTAAAGCCATCATGTCTTCTAATCATTCTAGAGATTTATGTATTATTTCCCCAGCAAACATTTCTTAAATGTTGAACATAAATGTTTCTAATTCTTCAAAGCTGGTCACTTTTAATTATTTTTTTATAAAATCAAAATCCCATTTGATTTACTAAATTTGAGATTCAAACTCATATTTCGATGTTGTTCTATTGATTCAAGATGTTGATTTATACATTATTGTTTATTTGGAATTTAAGAAATGAGGAAAAAGAATTTAAGGTGAAAATTAGATGATAGTGATCATAATGCTAAAATTTTGGTGATAGATTATAATCACTTTTGTAGAGAAAATGTGGCCAATAATAATGAATATTTATTGCATCTTGGTTTGACAAACAAGCAAGTTGTAAATCCACTAAGTAGTATATTGTTTGTTTAATAGTGTTTAATAAAATTTTATAGGCAAGAGATTTATGTATATAAGACATAATATGATTTTTTTTGTTTTATAGGAAAGAAAAAGAGTGCAAATAAAATCTATAGAAAAATTAAAAGGAAAGAAAAGATACAGTGCCACCAATTCATAGAATCCAATGCATTTATGATTCAACAAATGCAGTTGGTGAAAAGAATAGTTGTGATGATGTGTAGCTTGATATAGAACATGGTGATTTGAAACTTGATATAGAATATGGTGATATGTATCTTGATATAGCACATGGTGATGTGAAACTTTGTGATGATATCTTAGCACAATGTCTAAGAGAAATTATTGAAAAACATGAGAGTAAAGGAATACTAGGTCTGCAAATCATTTATTCAAGACTAAAGGATGTCTTTGAAGTGAAATCTATGGATACCGGTACTCATATTATACCTACTCATTCCACACTTTATTTGGCCAAGGATAATTAATTTTTAGTTAATGAAAGTCATGAAGAGAGACCACTTGCATCTATGCCCTAGAGTGCACCTGTTACATCTACAACTTTTGATGAAACTAGTAGATCAACTAGAAATATTGGTATTGGTTTCATAAAATATGTGTTTGATTTTGTCAAAATATAAAGATTGATTTAATATTTTTACATATTATAGATATGAATGAAAAAGGAAAAAAAATAGAAGGCAAGAAGCCATTCTTGGTTGAGGTATCGAGAGATGGTGAGCCCATTGGGCCAAATGCTGCAAGGTGGGCCTTTGAGTTGGGTGTAAGATGTAGGGCCCATTTGGATATTTTAAAATCAAATTTTGTATATCAATATCCATAAAGTGTGTAAAATTTTATACAAAAAATGGAAAATGATTTTGATACTAATGGTGGACAAATCTTTAGAAAATATTACAAGCAAAAGATGAGACTTTTGATGAACAATTTTAGATACAATTGTAGAAAAATAATCATGGATGGAAAAGAAAGGTTAGAATCCACTCTATCTCCCAAATATTAGGAGGCATTAAAATAAAGTTTTCATTCTAAAGAATATTTGACAAAGATTAACAGAGGCAAGAGATCAAGAGAAAATGTGAGGGTTGGATATACATTTAGTTGAGGCAGGTTGTAGGTCAAAATGGACAAATTTGGAGTAAGTGTATGGATTTTTGGTTCAATTTACATTATTTCATTTATTTTTAATTTTTATTAAATTTACTATATGTTGAAATTTATATTATATTTTAGGTGTAAATTGGTATTATAAAATTAGGTGCATAAGATATTATCAATTATGTGGTAGCACTAGATCTTAGTAAATGTAAGAGTAGGATGAAGTGGAAATCTAGTTCATCAATGGAGATTTTTTAGCCATCTATTAGATGCCTAGTAAGAGCCTTTCTAGATCATGTTAACTCAAATTAAGGGTACCAACATGTAATGAGTTGCATATATGATCTCACTAAGAAAGTTTCAAAGTTGGTTGCCTCCATTAAGCCTATAGTTTCTACATGGAATGAGCATAATTCCATGAATTAAAATGAGGCAAGAGGATCTATTGATCTCATTTCTTATTGTTTGGAAATTTTGTATACAAATACCTCTTAATATGTATATTTAAATCTAAGCATAAGATAACCCAACCTAGTTTCTTTATTGTTAGAGTGATCCAAAAAATGTTCTTTTAGACAAATTTATAGATTGCATTCTTTAATTGACTATTGAATGCTTTGTATATTTTTTATCATGATGGTTAAACCACATGTAGAGCAATTTTATCAAAGTAGCATGAAAACAAAAATGCCTTGATGTCAATATAACTATTGATATTGATAGTGATCATGATGAACTAGACAAGAATGTGCAACACAATCATAGATATGCTGAAGTTGAGGTAATATAATAGTTGTTGTCAATTATCTATCCCAATGTTTTATCTTTTTTCATGCTTAAAATGTTCTTTTGGAAAACAATTTATAGCTTTTTCATTCTTTAAGTTGTAAGTTAATATATCCCAATGTTTTATCATTCTTCTTTTGGGCAAAAATTTATAGCTTTTGTATTCTTTTAGTTGTAAGTTAATTTGTCCCAATGTTTTGTCATTCTTCATGCTTAAAATGCTTTTTTGGATAAAAATTTATAGATTTTGCATTATTTACTTGACTTATATTAATTTTTTCATGATGATAAACCACATGTAGATCAATTATATGAAATTAAAATGAAAATAAAAAGGCCCTATCAATAGAGCTCTCTACAAAGATGCAAAACTTCATGTCAATGTTGTTAGTGATTATGCCAAACTCAATGAGCATGTGCATGATATTCATAGTAGTACTAGTTCTGAACTTGAGGTGAGTGATATGAAACTACATGCAAGTAGGTAATATTCAAGTTTTATTTAAGTAATGGTTTTTTTATTATGTAAATAAGGGTAATCATTACCTATGTGATAGAAGCTAGTTAGAATAGTAGTGAAGTGTAATTAGATAGTATACATAGATTATGTAAATAAGGGAGAACATATAACTTATATATGGAAGCTTAGAGATTAGTTGTAATAGAGTGCATACATAGATTTTGACAATGTATTAGTGCATTATGTTTTGGGATGTCATGGTCTTCAGTTGGGTGGACTTTATTGCCAATCCATGTCTCTTTCTGGAGTACTCATACATTCTATCACTATTGTAGTCTTTCCCTCCATTTGTTTTTACATCACAATGGATTAAATTTTTTTTAGATTAAAAGGTTGTTTCTTTGTTATTCAACAAAATTAAAGAAAGTACATACAAAAATTGATTTGTTCCAAGACATAAGAAATTATATATAGCTATCAAAAAATAGACAACACTTTTCCACTGATGTCAAAAATTGTTTTTTCCAGGAGACATCTTGTTGAGAGAAGGAAAAGACAATAAGATGACAATAAAAATGACCTTGAGAAGCATAATAAGCATAGACCAGAGTTAATCAAAATGTTTTTACTATTTTTAAACATTCTAACTAGAAGTACCATTACTATCACATGACCTCGCTTCTTTTTTATTTCATCAAGAGATTTTATCTCCAACCACTTTGATTTTTCATTCACAAATTAAACATGTATTACAAAACATATCTCTGAGTAAAGGACTCTAGTCAGAAGAAATTCATAGGTGGAAGTAATTACCATAACCAAAATATTAGACGTTGTATATATAGATTTAAAATTATGTGACAAATATGGTTCATACAAAGATCAAACAAGTTATAAGTCTAATTCTCATTGGAAAACATCCCCTATTAGCTTAGATAAGTAAAGGTTTTTTACACAAGAATTTACTTGGCTTTGTTTGTGAAAAAAAACTCATTTTTTTTGTAAATAAGTTGAATCCTTACTTGTTGAGGCATAAATTCATATGTTGGTGTTTTTAGCATTTTTAAGAATGAAATTTCCTTGAAATCCTATTGTTAGATTGATATAAGTGACCAAGCATGATGTTTTCTATAACACCCCTGAGAGGCTCTCTTTTTATAAAAATAGAAGCATCCAAAAGGCTATCCATAGTCTCCTCAAATAAACATCTCATCATTAGCCATGTATCATTATGATTGATACCATGTCGACTAATAGCCATAAAATGACATTAATATGTCATTGTGTCACATAGAATAGCTAAATTCCTTGACCCATCAAAAGATATCACAACTCAAAGCTCATCTAGAAGAGCCTTTCTTAGAGCCTCTATTCTAAGAACTTAAATAACCTCAATCAAGTGATTATTTGTTGTCCTTGTAGCATCCACATCTTCATGACACATGAATGTTAACATATTTACACCTTCTATATCTAAAATCCATTTTGTATCAAATAAAAAGAAGTTAACTTTTAATTACTATGTGAGGTGCATGGTTTTACGTTTCCTATCATCATTTTATAGTTTCTTATTAATATTTAATGAATGTTTATCTGTGTGTTACCAAATGTTTTATATCTCAGTATAATGTTTATTTTTTTGTTTTTGTAAAAATGTATTGATAAACTCCAAGAAGGGGATAAATTTAGGGTGTTGGTTCCACTTGATGGTGTTGTTGTGGGTATTAGGTGGATTCACTAACTATCTATTGTACATGGAGTCAAATTGAAAGGAATAGGAGATGCAAATGTAAATATTTTAAAGGTAACAAATAACATAACCCTTTATTATGAAGATAAAATAGATAGAGTTGTCCATCTAAAAGAGAAAGAAGGAACCTTCACATGGTGGCCACTACAATATTTTAAAAAAATGACATAATTGATTTTTATCATGTACTAGTTGTTAGATAGCTTGGCCCACTACTTTATGCAGTAGTTTGAATGTGTTTTTCAAGGATCTTTATCATGGTGTATTTTCAAGAGTTGAAAACTCTTAGACTTTAAAATTTTATTATACACACACACACACACACACACACACACACACACACACACACACACACACACACATATATATATGAACATCTTAAATTTCATCAAAATTGTATTATATTTTTTATTGCAAATTACCTTTTTTATCACGATGTTGAATCAATCTTTTAACGTATAGCATGTTGTAGCTTGTTCATATATGTAATATTTTTATTTTCCTTTATTTTTTAATTATAGTTTAATAATACATTTATTTCTCCCCTGTTAATGGATCAATTGTAAATAGAAATAATATAACAAGTAAGAAGCATGCATATTAGAGTCCTTCACCCACTGGTTGGTTCAAACTCAACTTTGATGGAGCTTTTAGATGCAATCTAGGAGAACTTAAGGAAAGTTATATCATAAGATATTATAGTGGGTCTCTTATTAGATAATCATCAAAAAAATTGAAGGATGGAATGAATAATGAGGCCAAAACTCAAGTACTAGTTTTTGGTTTGGAATTAGCAATTCAATGTGGCATTGAAAAGATTCAGATAAAAGGGGATTCTCAGGTAATCATTTTAGCTTTAAAAAGTTTGTAGATTCATCTTGGCACCTAGACAACATTATTTCAAAGGCCTAGGAATGTGTGGAGTTATTTGAATAATGAGTTCATTATTTTAGAAAGGCAAATTTGGAAGTAGAGTTTTGGCTAATTATAAAATAGAACAAAACATTCAAATTATATTTGATAACCAAAGACGGTCTTGGGAGATTTTTAAGGGGTCCTAAAATGTTTTATTAGGAACTTAAATAAAACTTATGGTGTCATAATTTATATGCACTCTGATTGTGTATGAAAAGGTGGCAACAGGTCTCAATTATATGATAATGATGTTGTTTTAATGAGGTCAATAGTTTCAAAAGGCTTCTTAGATTTTTTAAATCCATGTTCTTCATTCCTAAAAGGAATTTCTTGGCTTTTTATCCTAACTCAATGATAGTGATGGATCGGAGCTTGGCCATGGTGCTTGGGATGCCTATGATTTTGGGTGGTAGAAATGTTAGGGAGATTTCTTTCCATGGTGGAACATCTAGTGCCAAAATTTAAAATATCTTTTGGGTTCCCTCTAAAGATGTCACACACACCATTTTATTCACTCTAAGTGAAGAAGTTTTATGGGAAATCACTTTGAGAAAGGTAAATTTGAATGTCACTACTTTATTTATCTCTAATATCTTGATGGTTCTGGATGACAAGCCTTTGGTGAAGAGGATATTGGAGTTCTTTGTGGCACCTATGCATAGACTAGGCTTAACAAAGAAAGTGGAAGAATTTAATGCTAGACCATTTCAAGAGTTTCCTTTCTCTAGTAAAAATGGTTTTGTTTTTATACCATTATCATTTTTTAGGGATCTTGAGTCTAGATTTGTAGTTTTGATGGATTATGTAAAAGAATTAGACTTTAAACTACATCATCCCTCGATAAATTGTGGTCAGTTCATTTCAACCCCTCTTTGGGAACATGTAAAATATCCTATTACAAGTTTAGAAATGTGGAAGGAATCACACAATTTTAGGGAAAGGAAGGAGGTAGTTAAGTTTTTGAGTGAAATGGTGGATAATCCTAAAAGGGTGACTCCAGCTTGGCTTCTTTGTGTCCCATATATCATAGTTTCTTTGGCTATGCGTAATCACCTTGCAAGGAACAAAGTTATGCTTTTTTTAGGTGGTAGAAAAATATGGATGAAATAGTCAATGGTAGGTGAGGTAGGTCCTACATTTCTAGAGGTGAAGCTAGAAATAATCAATGATTAAAGATGCATAATATTATTTCATGACCAAAGTTTTTATTGTCAGTTTGTTTTTTTTATGTTTTCCTTTTTATATCAACTAGTTTTGAATGTTTTTTTAATGTTGTATTGGTGCCACTTGGTGGCCTTTGAACCCAAAATGAACTCATTCTCTTTTGAAATTTTTTGAAGGTCAGGGCTTCATTTTTATGTATAAACTTCTCATTTAATATAAAGAGCAAGGGACCCATTAAGCCCAGTATATATCTAAAAAAATATGTTTATTTTTGTATTTTTATTTTCTTTTATGTTTTAATTCAAGTTTAATAATATGTTTATTTTTTAATTATATAATTTATGGTATTTAATAAATTATTCATATCATATAAATGAAAATTTACTACTAAAATAGTTGTAAATATAATGATTATGCAATTAATAAACAATGTATTAATATACTATCAGTTGATAGAAATTAGTGAACAAAAATAATTAAATAAACTACCAAATGATGGAAATTAAAATTTAAAATGACTAAATTTACTACCAATTAATGTAAATTAGTCAATTAAAAAGACTAAATATACTACTAATTGATGTCAATGAATAATTAAATTGACTAAATATACTACCAATTGATAGAAATCAATGAATAAATATGACTAATTGATGGCAAAATAATGATTAAAATGGATAAATATACTACCAATGGATGAAAATCAGTTAACACAAATGACTAAATATATGACCAATAGACATAAATTAGTTAATAAAAATGACTAAATATACTACCAATTAATGGTAATTAATGATTACAATGACTAAATTAATGACTAAATATACTACGAAATAGATCAATCAAAACAACCAATAAATGACTAAAAATAGTTTAGTTATAAATTTGGTCACGTTATAAATGATCGGTAATAAACTACTAATGGTCACTTGACCAAGTTTAGTCATTTATATGAAAGTTTTAGTAGGCTTTTTAGTCATTTATTGTTATTTTTCTAATAGTGTCAAGTTGGCATCCAAGAGTTTAGTCATGAAGAGAACAACCACGAAATGTTACAAGATGAAGAAGATGATTTATAAAATGAATCCCAAGATAAGCCTCATTGAAGGCTTGAATAAGGAGTATTTGAAGGAAAAAGTATCCATGGAAAGGACTCAAGATTTGAAATCTAATGACTTGTTTGTTTATGTGAGTGCATATCAGTTAGAGGTTAATAAAAAAGTATTAGAGCATGCATTAAAAAAATAATTAGTGGAAGATGATGAATAAACACCTGAGCTAATGCTTGGAAGGAAAGAAAGGGAAGAAGAAAAATAAGATAAAATAGTTGATAAATTAGATTGAAATTTGGAAGGATAAATGTGGTTATAAGAGACACTTAATGAGACCCAAAGGTTTCCATAGTTATATCTAATGCTTTGTTAATTTGTGTATGTGCATGTTTATTATTTGAGAAGATGAAAATTATAAAGAAATAAGCTCTTGAAAGAGTTCAAGTAAAGATTATAAAAGTTGAAATAAAAGACATCTTCATATTGGAAGCTAAATCTATAAAGAAAAATATGGAAAAAATTCAACCAAGAAGAGAAGAGCGCATCATAAAAATAATTAGTGTTTAGTTACAACACAAATGGAATAAAAAGAAAAAGAAATCAAACTTTCATTTGAGCAAGATCTCAAATTTTGCCACCTAGAGAGTATGATGCAAGAGATTCATGATATAATCAAGTTAAATTATGTAAATATGTCAAATTTTGGATTTGATAAGTTTAAGAGGTATATGAGGTGTGTTCCTATCATTTTTATTTCTCAAAAACCCATTCTCAAAGTCTTAATTTTTCCATTTTCCTACCAAAACAAGAAATTCAAAAATTTGGATTTCATGTAACCTCTTAGGGGTGTTTCCTTATATTTCAAGGTCTTGTAAAAATATGAACCTACTTTTAAGGATCCTTGAGGTCTAAAAGAATGTAATAAATATATTTAATTATTTAATTTAACTTAAACCTATCAAAATCCCCAATTAAAAGATATTTAATATAGATGGAAGGTTAAATTTAGCATGTTTATTGAAGACATAAGTTGTTGAGAAGCTTTAGGTGCATGAAACCAAAGTAATCTAAAAAAATACATATAGAAGAACATGATAAGGTTTGAATACATCAATAAAGGAGATAATAATTAATAAAATGATGAGTATATGATTATTTATAGGTCTCTTGATTTGGATTGTTTATTCTATGATAGGATACAGAGGTCTGTCATAGCCTACATAAGTTTTTTGTGTATTAGTTGATTATTTATGAATAAATAATCCTTTGTTGTAATATTTGATTTTTTAATTTTATGTTTTGAATTGACTATGATATTTTATATGTTCTTATGATGTTTCTAATCTTGTAGAGGTTTGAAAACTTAGTATAGGTTGTTAACAGTCAAGATAAGTATTTTTTTAGTCAAGAAAAGTGGTCATTCATCATATTTTATGATTTTTCAAAGCTTGAAATTTAATGCAAAAGTATAAATCTATTTTTATGACCATTTTTACATGAATTAATTTAAAAATAATCGTAAACACTTAATTTATGCATTCATTAGTGCTCTCAGCTTTGGTGTAGGTCTATAAAAGTTTTAGGAAGAAAAATATCTTTATCTTGAAATTTATCATTTAAAATTTCATTAAAATTTGTATATGTTAGAGGTATAATCCACTGAGAAGGAGGGTGAATCAATGATGGCAAACAATCCAATTCAATTTACAAACCCTTGTATATACTTAATCATTTAACACAAGCATTTATGAGGCATATAGATCATTCATAGCAGTGAACAATGAACACAATGCAAGATCACATACACAACACAAGATCTACATGGGAAACCCTTTTGGGGAATAAAACCCACTCTCAAGCCTAAAAACACATGGACTATTGTCCCATAAGATGATTACAATCAAGAGACTAATCAAATCCTTTAGATTAGCAAACCTTGATCATGTCCTCTTGGCCAAAGGTATTTAGTGAAACACATATTCTACAAGGAACTCCTACCCCTAAGAATATCAAATCATTTAGACCACCTTTGATAAGAACAATTCCACCTTAGAACTGATGTATTCAACACTTGATGATTGATCTCTAGATATCACTCTTCTCACCTTTCATCAACAACTCTATCACAACTTCAACAACATGACCAAATGGTCATACACACATTCCACACATGCACATTCGAACCTCTTCACATATCCATAAACTATAAGATCACTATACCAACATAAAGAATTTGACCTACAGGTCATACATACAATCACCTAATTGTTATACTCATTAAATCCACAAAAAATCTCACTACCTATCCTTTGCCCCATAAACCACACACATAAGCCTCTCAAAAATCTCTCCTTAGTCTCACTCTACAAGTCTAAAACCCAATACATTTGGTTCTAATATATATATATAGCAATAATGAATTAATCAGGGTCACAATATTTCTTTGTCAATCAAAAAACATGCCTTCACCATTAAGGCATCTCATATGGGTCACACTTAAGCACAATCCCCTTTTAAAATAGGCCTAAGTCACTTTTAGGTCCTATGGAGACCCCTTCAGCTCTTTGATATATCTTCGAGCAAATTAAGATCATAGGAACACTTAAAAATACATAAGTCCACTCCCTATATTCCCTAAGACATACTTAAATTATCATAGTCACTTTAGCTCCACTTTTGGTATGCTTAAACAAATTAAATAGAGACCTTATACATAATAACACCATTAACAAATATACAATCAAGTTACTAAGAAATATTCATACTCAATATAGATTGATCACACCTCCAAAATAATCATAGAGTATCCCCATGGAGTCTACAATACTCTCCAATAGACAATTCACCATAAAACATCAAAAAAATAACTACATGAGCTTGAATATCTTTCTTGGGTCACTTAAAAATCATATACATAACACAATCAAATTTAAAGCTCAATATCTATGTTTGTACACACTTGTATATCTTATAATCCATATTGCCAAATGCATCTTGGAATCCTATACCACTTTTATTTTTATTAAAATAATAAATTTGAATTCTATCAAAAGATATGGTCCAAAAACTAGATACTAGTCTTTATTTTGAAAATTTAAATATTCAAATAGTAACGGTCACAGTTAACCTTTGAACATTGTGATCACATCTCATGTCCTCTCAACTCAAGATCAATCTTACACCATTGATCTTATCTGAGATTTAATGTATGGAATACCAAAGCCAAACATTAAACATATATATTGTTAACCTCATCTCATGAAATTTAGGAACATTAACTCAACGTGCTCTATCAATCTCTATGAATAAATCAAGTCATTAGTGATCAATGTTCATCATTCGATCAACTATATAAATGCCCATTCACCATTGGATCCTTATCTTGTACCTTTGTTAAGTTGTTAAACATCATCCAACTATCCTCATATATGTGCCTCTTGACTTCTTAGATCCACGTGCACCATTGATCTTGCTTGAGCTTTAACACTTTCAAAAATTACTATGGGGATATTATTAATATGCTTGAGTAGTCATTTATGGTCCTTAATTACTTCTTTTTCACTTTGATGTAGGATCTCAAATTTAGACCAGATGATCTCCTCACTTAGGATAATCAAAACATGTAACACACTAATATTGAAACCTTCACACATTTAAGATATAATTCCAAGAAAGTGCCTTCACAAAAACTTTTGTTATAGAACCAACTATGTCCAAATCTACCTAAGAGGCCAACTTTGAGAAATCATAACTTTTGTTATGCTTCAATGCATGAACTAAAATTTAGTGAAAATTATCTATGCTCAAAACTAAACAAACCCATATGATTAGTTTCTATTAAAACATTCACATATGTAAGATATAAAACCATCAAAATTCTCACTTGGCTCTTTCTGCCACAATGCAAAATTGGCTATGGGAAAACACAGTCAATCTGCCTGAGATCCCAACTTTGCATATGCATATCTTTTGATGCACTATATTGCATGATATTAAAATTAGTAAAAATAAACTAGGTCTAAAAATGAACAAATATATATAATCAACTTCTCTTGAAACATCTGCATGTGTGAGCGCTGACCTCATCAACATGCTTACTTAGCTCTTTTTTGCCACTTTGCAAATTTGGCTATGGGAAAATAATGAAATCTGAGTAAGAAGCCAACTTTTTACCCTCATATCTTTGACTTAAATTATATTCATGAATTGAGATCTAGTGCATAAAAACTAGGGACTAATTTGATCACAACCATATGACCCACTCCCCTTGACTCCTCATGTGAAAATGGTGACATCATCAAATTGCCAACTTAGATTTTTTGCCACTGGACCCAAAGTGTCTAGATGAAAACTATGATCTAGAAAAATTAATTCCAATTATGTACGTAATATACTAATGCATAGATAAAATCTTAAGGACTTATTTCACATGCTCTAATCACCATACTAAACCATAAACACATCTGATTAGTCAAACTCTAAAGATCAACTAAGCCAACATTAAGCATATAAAAACAAACACATTGTACACTTTATCATTGCCACATAGACTATCAAATATCTTCATCCACTCACTAGATCATCTCTATGACACCACCATGACATCATCATGATAACTCTCCAATAATCTCCCCCTTTGTCATTGATGTCAATACCCATCAATATAGCAATACATAGCTCACTTTCTCTATCTTTAAAGTAAACCTACAACTAAACTTTATCCCCCTTTTACAAAATGACAAAGTGGGCACATACTTATCTTGAGGACCTGAATATAATAGAAAGAAAGAAAGGACCATCTTAGAAAGATGATACAAACTCTCCCTTACCTTGAGTCTACCTCTTCTTTCCTTCACAACTTCCTCTTGCTCCATACCAACACTCATCTTCACACAAAATAGTAAAATATGATGTAACTTACCAAGATACATATGAGAGTGACTCCCCCTAATATTTATGAGAAATTCTACCACTTGAACATCTTCATATATCCACACGCCATGAAGAACCACCATACAAGCTTAACAACATTCTTTCTCAAGACACTACCATGACCATCAATAGATCATCATACCATTCAAAAATTAGGAAACATGTTATAAAACAAGTTGATAACTCACCTTGAATACATTAATGTTTTACTCTTTTGGATAAATTAAACAAAAGCACTCTTCTTCTCATTAGGCTAGTCTAGTCCTCTTATAGCCCTACCTAGAACTTACAGAGTCCACAAATTTCAATAGACATAACTTCAAGAGATAAAATTTCATATTTAGAGCACACTCATATTCCCTCTAAATCACACTAATTTACAACAAAAATATCATCATCTAGAACATACTTCCTTCACAAACCTACTAGTTAATTAGCCCTCCATTTTGATATAAATAAGAATAACTTGATAACCACAAACATTAAAATCTTGGTGAATATTGATTTTACCACCCATTTGGCCCATTAAACAAATTAATAATTCTCATACATCAACTCATAAGGCATACCACTTTTCTAGTAAAGCTTAAAACCCTAGAATCCTAAAACAAACAAAATCAACATAGCACCTTCTAGTCAATGTCCACCTCTAAAAATTTGTGTACACATGGAAAAAACTATTGAAAACATCTACACCAAGATTTGAGCTTTCATAACATTTGTAACTTTGACATCCTATAACCCATTTTAGGACCTACAAGCTCTTAAACACAAATTGGGAAACTTGAGAGCTAACAAAAGTCTCCAAATAGACTTTAACATACCTTTAGATCATAAAATCACCTAGAACATGCTATAATAAGGTCAATAGACCTTTAAATGTAAAAATATTACCTTGAAAAATCATAAATCCATCTTTTCCAATTGGGAACCTTCAATATAACCCTATAGACTATTCCAACTGAAAGATACCAAAATAACACTTAATTCTCTACTTGAAAGGATTCGATTAAGAATCATAAATAGAGACACCCTATATACCTTAATGATCTAAAAAAATACAAATCCTCATATTCCTCTTCCTCCTTGCTTAGATGATACTTATATTTACTCTTCTTCTCCTTTGGCTTTAGAGAAATAACTTCCTCAACTACAACATTCTCCTTTTATTCTATGATTGGAATATCAATGCATGGAGAAAACATAGATTCATGGAATACCTCTTCATATGAATAATATTCCTTTCATCTTGGATTCTCATCACTAGGAAATTATTCAAAAAGAGCATAATGTTCACTTGGATCCATACATACCTTAGAACTAGCTTCAACTAACATGTTGGTCTTCTACTTGAGATTAGTCTCTTCATTTTCAACATTAGAAGACAATGAGACCTATTGGGACTCTTAAACTTCATAATCATTCTCCATCATATAAAATAGATTACTTGGATAGCCTCATCATAATTCTTAATTAACACCTTTGGTTTCTGTGTATTAATTTGTCTTCTTTATTTCACTCTAGGAGCCTAATAAAACACATTCTATCTTGTAAGCCTTTGCTTACAAAATATAGAAATATGACCTCTTTATTCATAATTTAAGAACACCATAATTTTTGAAAAAATCTCTTTCTACCTTAACAAATTTGGACAATTTCTTGCAATGTTTCCTAGTTCATATAATATAACACTCAATATCTCTTGAAGGAAACTTAGCTTGTATTTCCTTAAATGGAAAACATTTAGAAAAGTTTCCAACATTATGATAGTTGAGGCACTCAACGTTGATTAAAATTTTTGACTAATGACCTCCATCATAGTTCAAGGAAAATTCTTTCTTAGTAGGTCTTATAGATTCTCTAGCTCTATGCCCAAATTGATTATAAGTATAACAATAACCATTGAAATTTGCATAACTCATGGCATTTTGTTATCTAATCTATTTTTTATTCATCCTACCAGCACCTTCATTCATTTTATAATGATTTGTATTCAAAGGTTGATCCACCTTGTTCATGTTAGTCTTCATTTTGTATTGAGTTGCAGTCTCTAGTTCTTCTTTGTATCCAAAACTCGTTTTATCACTTGCATGATTTTGATTATTCAAAATGTTATCTAGATCACTTGACATCTTTTCAAATGCCACAAATGACATTACTTTACTAGATACCTTCTTTAACTCAGATTTCAGTGACTCATTTTCAATAACATACCTTACACATTCATCTTCTTTAGCTTTTATATTAGTAGATAGGACTTCCAATTAACAACTAAGATGTTTGACCATATATTCATGTTCTTTGGCATCTTCATCCATTCTTACCTCAAACACATCAAATTAATCCTAAAATTCCTTGATTTTAGAATTCATCTTATCATTGATCTTCTTCTCAGTCTTCAGTTAGTCATGAGAAATAGCCAATGCAATCTCATAGTCCACCTCATCTTCATCATCATCATCATCTAAATCAATCCAAGTAGACATTTTCTTGATGCGAGAAACTTCATTCCTTAGCCATGAATAGAGATTCATATTTATTAGAAACATCATCTTCATGATCATATTATGAGTCATTATCTTCACTCTCATTTGATGAGCTACAATCTTATTTGGTGTAAAGTTTCTTCTTATCCTTGAAGTACTTCTTCTTATCAAACCTTTTGAATCCCTTCTTGATTTTATTAGACTTGAAAGGTCTCTTTTCATCATTATGACATTGATCATGATCTTTATCATCATCCTTCTTACACTTATGAGAGTACTTATTATCAAAATGTCATATCTCACCATAGTTGAAGCATTTGAGGGGTAGCTTACCTTTATACTTTCTTAAACTTGTCCTCAATTTCTTTAAAATCAAAATAATTAGTTCATCCTCATCCATATCAATAATGCCATCCTCCTTAAGTTTCTCACCTTAGAACTTATTTTTTGTCTTCATTTTAGTCTTACAAGTTATTTCCCTCTTTGGTGGTACTAATATCACTTGGATTTGTACCCTTTTAGGAGATGCCAAAGCTCTCATCATCCAAATGGCATAATGGATTCACTTCTAAGCTTGTGGGTAGCCTAAGGAATAAAGTGAATCTCTAGATCAGGCTAGCTCCCTTGATGTACCACTTGAATATAACTATTTATAACTCTTTAGGATAAAGGAGAGAAAAAACTGAAAGTAAAGCTAAAATAATGGAGGTGTATATGACACTTAAGACCAAGCAATAGACCAAACATACACTTTCCCAATCTACAATTTCTTACATCAATGTTACATTATTAGGTCAAGATTAACATCTAAGATAGAAGGACTAGACAAGAGGCCTTGAATGGCACTAATAAAGAGACAAACTCACTAAGTCCTTGGCATATCTCAATAAAACTTCACATACCCTGGAAGAAGAAGTTTCCTAGCTGTAAATAGGTTGTAAGAATGCGTTAGCATGATAAGGAAACAAGAGTATCACTTAATAAAAATAAAACATTAAAGTACACACACTAAGTATAGTCATGGAAGAGGTAAAAATTATTCATTTTATTTATCAAAATGTGTATAAATGAGTAGGGATTCACCATACTCTAGTTGAACATCCAATACAAAGCCAAAATGGCCAACTCTTATAGAGTTTGAGAGAGAGAGAGAGAGAGAGAGAGAGAGAGAGAGAGAGAGAGAGAGAGAGAGAGAGAGAGAGAGAGAGAGAGAGAGAATTCCAAGGGTCATAAGGAAACTTTTAAGGATGATACAATGATTTACTTGTGTATGTTATAATTACATGGGATGAAAAATGAAAGGTTTAGAAGTCCAAGTGCCCATACAAGTCATCAAAGTAATGCAAAGTGGCACAAAACTCCTTTCTATACACAATAAAATTACCTTCATGATTAAGCCTATTTTAATTTCTTAAAACTGATTTAAATCAATTATAATTATTTTAATTTAAGTTAGGGACATTATAAATTCATCTCCATTCATTTTTTTATGCTTGGTCTTCTAAAATCAACTAAAAATGAGCCATCATCATCTGTTGTCCTAAAAACAACCCTCCCATGCACTCTACACACTTGGCCACAAAATTGGCATCAATTGTCCATTAAAATCCATGTGATGGACTATATGACACTTTTCAAGACCCTCAATGTCCTTTTAAGTATCAAAGGCACCTTAATATCACTTTATTTGAAGATTTTCTCCCCTCTCTCTAACTTGTGCATTAGACCAGTTTTGACTGGCTAAAATTAAGGACCTATTTGAAGAACTTATATGTTTATTAATTAAATTAAATGAATATTTTTATTTATATTAAATTTAAATCTTCCCCCCAAACTTTTTTTCATCTCCTAATTCATCATGTAGCCTACACAACACATAAAATAGTGAGAAAAACCCTACTTTTGCCTCCATCTATATAATTTTATACAACCAAAAAGGTTTGGAAATCATGTGGAGGTAATATAAAATTTTAAATATTTATTATGGTAAAAATATGTCCTTATATTATCTTTCAAACTCAATTTTCCAAGACTAGTCTTTATCAAGGGTTTAATAGAGTTTCAGGCCTATTTTCCATCTTAACAATTGTTCATAAAGTTGAGAAATAAAAATAAAGAAAAAAGTTACTTAAATATGTCCTATAGGACCCCTGATAACATCCCCTAACTCCTTTTTTATCTATGCATAACCTCAACAAAGATATGAGCATCTCAAAATGACCACTCGGGCTTGTTTCTCTCTTTTTCTACATGTTGAGTTGGTTTTGAGTTCAAGAAGGGTATTTCCAAGGTTTTTTAACTCTAAAATATAATTAAAACCTATATATTTACCTAATTAACAATTCAACATAGGTTTAAAATCATTTTTTATGGTGTAAATGAATACAACTCATTATTTGGGCCTAGGCATAACCTTGCTTCATGAGTTTGACTACAACATTTGATGTTTTGAACTTCCTATTTGATTTACTTTATGATAAATAGATTTAATAAACTTTTTTCCATCTAATTTAAATAATTAAAAAGGTTATAAATCTCATTACATGTTCAATGTGACTAAACCTTCCAATTTGGACCCCTATGATTATCCTTGCTTAGTAGGTTTGCCTACTCCTTTGAAGGTTTAAAGTACTTTGTGTGGTTTTAATCCTTAATAAAAAAATTCTCATGTCTTTTTCTTTTTTCATCTTTTAAAACATTTCTCCAATATCTAAACCCTTATAAACTCCTCAAATCGTCTCTTCTTTCCCTAGCTACCTGTGTTTGCATAAGAAAAGTATCCCTATTCTGAGATAGAATAGGGGGTACCTACCCTATTTATCTCAATTAATTATCCATTATAATATATTTTATAATTCCTATAGGTTACACAAATATTCATCTCCTAAATATCTCATATGACCTTCTAACCCTTCAACATTCTAAATATACTTCTAAAGAAACAAGAAAGTGTAGGGTTCAATACCATGGACTGTGTTTTGTATCTTTGGATCTCTTTTATTTTTTTATTTTAAATTTAAAGAGAAAAAAATTATATAATGATAATTATTAATGTTTTTCATGTCATTTTGTCACAAAAAATCCTCATATCCACCTTAAAAAAATAACTTCCTATTGACACTTATGCATTGGTGATGGAGATGTAAAAATCGGTATGCAGAAAATAAGCCAAGCTTGGATGGTTTAGAAAACCTAAAAATCTAATCGTACCGAATATTGATTTCTTTAAGCCATATGTGGCATTGATCTTTAAGATTTCTATCAATAATGAACTCCTTCCATAGTGATAACAAGGTCTATGGATGCATGAAGTATATCAAAATATTTTTTACATGGATTAGGTGCCATCAGACACGGTCCCATTGTTCACTATTTTGACTGAGGAACCTCCTTTAAAACCCCTACCTGTAGGTTACATTGTGTGAATCAAGAATTGGAAATGAAATTTTATACTCAATTTGAAGATATAAACATCAATTTTACACTTTTAAACCATTCAATTATCCCACATACACTTCAACCTTTAAACAACATATCCTTTATCTAAGACTATGTCCATTACCTATAGGTGCCTTCATATGATTAGGCCTTGAACAATTTTTCTAACTAACATCAAAAAAATTGGGACAATTTGATTAATTTTGTATGTATTTTTTATAATTTAACCCCCATTACCCCTATTTTAATGATACACCTGGTTGTCCTTTGCTTCTTTCTTGACTGAGTTGAGACACCTTCCTTTGTGACTAGTCTAGGTGTCTATGGCTTGGTCATGTTTCTTGAAGATTTATCATAAAGAATTTAGGTAAAAAAGATATGTATTTGAGCTATAATTTACCTTTAATTCCTTTAAATCATCATTAATCCTCAAGTAAATCCATTGTTTATCTCCATTCCTGACCTGTGTCAGTCACATAAAGTTGACTTTAAGTGGACGTTTAAGGGCCTTAATTAGGATGATCATGGTGTGAAATGTCTATTTTAATCCATTTTGGAGTACCAATAAAAATATATCACATTTAAATCATCCTAAATTCTTAATATAGGTCTAAATCATATTTCCCTTGAATTAAGACACTCTTGGTTTTAAAACCCTGCTAGTTGTAGGTACACACAGGACTATGTATGGATAGGTAAGGGTGTAAAAGGTGGATAATAACCTCATGTACTCCTTATTCATATGATATTATGTCATGGATATTAACTAGGATCATATGGATCCATCCCTATATGAAAAATATTCTGCATTTGTAACTTTTTGAAGAAAATATACTTTTAGGCTCATACTTGTATACCTCACTGCCTGCTTTTAGTGTGTCTATGAGCATATTTGGGCCTCTCAATAGGTTTCTTCCATTGGTCCTCAATATCATATATTTTTAAAAGTGATATTACTATGTAAGGGCTTCAATACCAAAACATTTAGAGTAATTGGAATTCAATTCAACTATGTTTTGTATTGTCTCCAAAAAGCTCATATGCCTCTATTTACTCAAAAAAAGGATGAGAGCCCTGAAACATAATCTTGTGTTTCTAAGGTATTTTATGATTTAATTTTCCATAATATGTATCAATTAGGTATATCATGATGGAATACAATGTAAATCTCACTTGGAGGGTAGTTTCATAGTTTATTTCACATCTTTCAAAGGTCCCCTACTCTCTACCAATGGCTTCTTGTATGCTACTACTATCATACACAAAAAAATTGGCAGTAGACTAGTAATTTGATATTAGTGAGTGTTAAATAGAACTTAAAACCATTTAATATACCTAAAAATATTTCCACTTGATTGAGATCACACTATAGTTTATATATTAGCATGACATTATGATGACTAGCTGTATGTGTGCTTTGAAATGTTGGGAGAGTATGAACAATGAATTACGATTATACATGGTGTATGTACCTTGAAAAAAAAATTTAATCAATTTTAAATTCAAAATATATCCTCTCTAAATTTAAACTTAGATTAAGTCAAAAACTTTATTTTGACAAAACCCTTTATTCCAAACCTCTTTTATTGCATATTCTGAGTCGTAGTGGACAGACAAACTATGAACTTGCCCATGTATGGATAAAAACCATGAGGTTTTTATTTTAGGATGAGGATTAAAGTTTAATTAATAATTAATATCACTATGGAAGCATAGAAAAAAAACATTATCATAACCCTCTGTGGCCACTTTCAAAGCATGAAACTTTGCAAATGTAGAGAATTACCTGTTACACTTATAAAAGACCAGTCTATAAATATGATGTAATTACCACATAAAATTAAACTTAAAATGTTAAAAAAATCATGGGATATGTTATATAATTATTTTTACATTCTTTTGATTCAATATCAGCATCTGAACCATACAAAATTTCTCAAACAAGACCCAAAAATGAAAAGTACACAGATGAGCAGGCCGTTTTGTATAATTCAATTTCAATGGATGGTTCATGAAGAAAAATTGACCAATTATAAAAATTATTATATTTATTTTAATTTATCCTAGTTTATAAAAACCTTATAGAATCATTTTTCTTGAAACTACCTATGTTGTTCGTACTAAGCAAAAACCTAAAGGTGCTTCTAGTCTGCCAAAAAGAGCAAAAAATGTGTAGAATGGTTTTGAGTAATAAATGTTAGTTTCAGATATAAAAAACATGGATTTGAGTATGTGGAAGGTGAATATTCCAATTTACATGTTTTCCAAGTGGCACACTTCCCAAGGAGGTTGTACAAGTGTCCATTTCTCTCTCTTTAGCTAAGAAAACTACCTTTTCTCTAACCAACCTACTATTTGTTCAATTATGTCAGCTTAATAATAATTATAAGGACACATGGGTCATGACATAATATTTTTAAAATTTTAAATTTCCAAATAAACTTCTATAAAACATTAAATTCACCAATTAAAACCCCTCAAAATGACTTAAAATGATAAATGGACCTAGGAAACAAATGACCAAAGCTAGTACAACACTAAATGACCTTAAAAAACCTATAAATCACTTTATAAAAACTATATAAACCCCCTATAGGCTTTTAAAATGATTTTTTTACATATAAGTGCCCTAATTTGACTAAAAAGTCAAATTTGGTCAACAAACTAGTGACTCCTAGGGGTAGTATGCTTGTTATAGTGACTACACTAGTAGCCTTATCAGTCTATTGGGATTATGGAGTCATCTAAAGATTGAAAAAAACAAGGGACATGAACATTGACCAATATAACTAGTGACTACCTCTTCCACATAAAGGAAAAGGGCATGCATAACAAAGAAAATAAACATGCACAAGACACACATGTGTTCAAGGCACTTAGGACACACATGTGTTCAAGGCACTTAGGAGAAAGAAAGGGAAACTACTATGTAAAACTAACCATATACATACCTCCCCCTAGATCAAAAGGGAAGATTGGAGATTCCTCTTAATTCATGTCATGAAGGATTGGATGAGTCAAAAATATTTTATCTCTTAGGATTACTATCTCCATGCCTCTCACAAAGTCTGCAAACCTCATTGGCATGATGCTCATTAAGAACCAATAAAATACAAACAATCTAACCAAGGAAATGAACTCTTCTTCTCCATGATCACTTTTTTCATGTTGCTACCCATTCACTTTCTCATGATCAACTTCCATCCTCTTAATAGGCATTATTTCAAAAGGATTGATTTCATGTTCCTTAGAATCTTTAGGCCAATATGATCTTTCTTCATCCTTCAACAGCTGATGAGTTCCTTATAGAAGGTGATATCCTCTCTTGATGACTTTAAATATATCAATTCTCAAATTCACAAACCTCTTGAAAGGATGAATTTGAAATATTGTTTCTCATTTTCATACTTACTTGAGTCTTAATGCAACCTTCTCCATCTCTGATCAGCTCATAGTCTCCTTGGAGAGGAGTATAGCCTACCCCAATAACTTTAAACAATCCATATAAAGACTAATTATGAACTTGTCCATATTTACTCTAATTTTTTGCAAAGTGAGGAAGGAATTAATGATCATTTCTTCTTTTTTGGAAAAAAGGAAACATCCTTCTTCAAAATCTTGTGAATTATCCTTTTATTCACCAAGGGGAGTGCCTATGGTGATCTCCTCCTTATAAACACTCATGAAGTATTCTTGATCATCCATAAATTGAGCATATTCTTCTTCATTTTCCTCTCTCAATATAAGCTCCTCAACACAAAGAAAAAATTATTCATCAACCAAGCAAAGAGATTCAACATAAGGAATTACCTCCTCTTCATCACCCAAGACCTCTTGAGGGCTTTCAAATTAAACTTTAGCTATCATGATCTGATTTATTTTACCAAGGGATGCAAGATTTTCAACCTCCTTCATGGTGATGCCAAGACTCAAAATTTTGAAATAATGTGTCTTAGCCCAATGAGGCTCCCAAAAAGGTATGTTTTTTTCAAGTAAGAGCTCTCCTTCCTTGTCAACCAACTACTCCTCTTTTGTTTATTACACCATAGGTCCATCAATCCAAGGGTAATGGAATGAGGATAAAAGTAAGTAGTTGGTAGAGATGGGAAATAGAGTTCAAAATTAGATTGAGAGTTCAAGATAGGAGGCTCTTTAGGAATATCTTGAGGATGGGAGATGTGGTATGGTTAAGCATATCATATTCTCTTGGGTCTAAACCTTCCATCTCACCTTGACTTATCAATCTCATATTTTCTTCTAATTTATCTATTTCTTGGCTAGG
>JARHVA010005485.1:0-17500 GCA_037957365.1 Torreya grandis
CAAGACGATGTTGACATCATCCCCACTTAATAAATTATTAGATAAACTTGTCTTCATTTATGTCCATTAATATGTATATCTATGATGACTTCAATGTGTAAAATTTTGTTTTAGTTTGTAATAGATGCATTTTAATTAAAAGACACACTTATTAAAATAAAAATAAAACAAAGTAATAGCTTTAAATGTTAACTTACACACAACACAAAATTATACTAAAAATGTTAATAAAGCTCAACATTTCTATAAATTAAGTGACACCATATCATCTCAAAAATATAACACCAAAAAAATTCATAGATAAAACATTAAAAATTTCTATGCACACGTGAAAAAGCATCAATCTACATAATTCAAATATGCACACATTGTTATAGAATTTCCTTCTATAGAAAACAAAATCTTCTTTAGGATAGTAACCATTTATATTACCCAATCACATGGGTTTAATAAAATATTTCACATAAATCCATAGAAGTTTATTAGAGGGCACACCATAGTTCCACCTTTAATTATTGCATCACATATACTAACTCAACATAGTTTGGCTTCCATTTTACACATATAGAGTTAGTGAAAAACATTATGGGATCCTCAATTATTATACTATGTTACCCAACTTGACATAGATGAGTAAAAATTGGGAAATATTTGCACATATATATAACCCAAAACATAGCCATTTGATATTAAAACAACCACAAAAAATATATTCAAGAATTGTTAATAGATTACAACATGAAATGATATGTAAAACCTATTACACAACCTTACCATGCATGATGTAGTAACCATAGTTGTGCACAAGAAAAGTAGACAACCCATAAATAGATTGGGCCAATGAGATATTTATGCCTTAATGGCCATCACTATAGGATTTCATAGAGAAAGGGGTTACCTAAATGATGATACATCATTTGAGGGGGTATTAGTTGTGGGTCCATGCTAATAACCTTCAAACCTTTATAAGTCACTCAGTTTTCCCCATCATATCACATAGGGATCCTTATCCCAATATAAGCATTCAATAAACCTATACAGTTATGACCTTAGTAACCCATGAGGCAAGAATATTTTCCTAAGCCCTCGAATATCCTTAAACAAAGTTAATGACCCAGGGTAAAGATTTAGCATAATAGTGAGTCATATTAGTGGCCATTATTAAAATATATAATTTTGATAAAGGGATGGACCATAATAGGTATAACAGGTCTTAAAAAAAGGACTAAGGTACCATCAAGCCAAGCTTTAGCTTATGGCAACCTTACAATATTTAACATGGACATTTAACATTCCCCATGTAAAAATGCACAAGCTGGAATAGACACAATGTCCTTAAGCATTTTGTTACAAAAATAAATACTCATTGATTTGGGATTATTACCCAATAATATATAATCGTCGGTTATTATTAGATGAACTATCATTGATAGTGTTACTAAGTCAAGATTATGTAAATAAATCCACCAACCCTAAGTCCTTGCACTAATGCTCTATTTCAAATCTTTAAATTAATAATAATTAATGATTTAGCCAAAAGAGTTTAATGACTTATTTGGATGATAAATTCATCCATTAGGCTAACTACAATACCATAAACTTAGGCTAGTTATGGGATATATTAATGAATAACTAATTGCCACATAACATATTGTTTTCACATGACCAACCATGCATTACAAAGAGTAATTAACATATTAGAAAAACATTTAACTTTGAAACTTTAACCCATAAGTCAAGTTAGAAACTAATACATCATGATTGATCTCATTTAATCACAGGTTAAGCATGATTCAATTGTTAACTTGTTAATTGATTAAAATATCCCATAATTGTACTAACAAAAAAAGGTTGTTTGGATTAACATCCAAGTTAACTAAAGGTAGTGTCATGTAATAAAGGACATCCATTAATCCATATTCATAAATTAATGTGGAAATATGAACCACTAAAAATAATGTCATAAAATAAGTTTCCCACAACCCATACATAGTGCATTTACAATATAAACAACTCTCTACACTTAATTTCTTAAGCAATAAGTCTTCACAAGATTAATAATGTTAATATGTATATATCAAAGGAATGACACACATACCTCACAACTAACCATCAAGAAGATAACCTCATAATCATCTTACATAAAAAAAATTTAATAAACTGAGGCTAGTTGAATAACATTAACACACACACACACACATTCCATCCATGGCTATCATAGCCTTATTAATAAAACCACATGGGTAACCCTCCTCAAAATGAGGGAATTACAATAAATTAAACTTAATAATTCTCAAGGTTTAATCACTCTAATATACAACTATAATATAACATAATCAATTTTTAATATAAAGATGTCATTTATAAGTACAAATGAAATACTATTGAATATAAAGGTTGTTGCATGTCAAATACTATACTACCTAGTCTTAATATCAAAATAATAATATAGATACAATATCTCAAATAACCTTAAAAGGTTCATAGTTTTAACATATGAATATTTATGCAAGATTGAAGATGTATGCACAAGGAAACTATTGTGCTATCATATAAATACAAATGTTTGAATCAAGTAGTCAATATAATTTATGTCAACTACAATAATCATTGAATTATAGTAAACTCAACCAAAAAATTATCATCCTAAAACCCTTCACATATTAACAATGGTGAACATAGCTTCATAGGTGACAAGTTAATTAGGAACCTAATTATACAAAAGAAGAGCTAACTAAATATAATCTCTAAACTGAAAGTGTGAAAATAATGTGTTAGCATAAAGCTACCAATGTGTTCTTCCCTCTTAGTGAATATTCTAAGAATTAAATTCTATTTTAATAAAATAAGTTTTGTAAGGAAAAACAATCAAAATAAATTAATTTCACATAAAATAAGGGTGAGCAACCTAATATTAATTACTGCTACAATTATCCTTTTTACAAAAGAGTAATCATGAATGAGCCATCATATAAAATTTCAAACAAATAGGGTATTGCATACCCATGTAGATCCTATGAGACAAGATCAATAATGCTCATAAAAAGTAGTATAATAATCTAAAAAAACCAAGAGTAACCAACTCTCATCTAATCATAATTATTATGTTAATTTAACCAATTCATCTTCTCTCAAATGAGTGCAACCATCTAAAATAAAATAACATAATGGAATACATATTGAAACTCAAGTGCCTCTTTCTTAAACATAAAATTTTAAGCATTTCTAGCCATCACTAAAGGAAAGGTAATGCCAATATATATATTGGCATTACCTTTCCTTTACTTTAGTGATATATATATATATATATATATATATATATATATATATATATATATATATATATATATATATATATATATATATATATATATATATATATATATATATATATATATATATATATATATGATCAAGACTAATACTAATAGTACCACTTGTATTTTTGAGAACAACCTCTCACAATGATCTGCACTCAAATTTAAATCTGAATTTAAGCATTAAATATTAAGGATACAATAGAAATAAGTTCAACATTTCCACACATAATCAATGGCATTTTACCATATATAAGCACAAAACTAAGTAGTTGTAGACTAGTCTCCCTATTTCCTCTCTTGCATAACAAACCATACAAATCATAATCATGACAAGATCAACAAGTACCAGCTCTAATAGACAAGGATAATGTATTAAAACCACATAAGCATTTTATGGATGCATAATAGATTACTTAACTCAAGATATCAACTCCTAGAGTTAAACATTCATGGTTTGTCAAATAATGCCAAATTTTTGTCATACAAGAATAAATACATCTCAACAATTAATACTACAATAATACCATTTTGCTACAAGTTGAAGCCTAGGTCAATATGACCAAAATATAAATTAGTGGTTGTATGTAAATAAGTTTCAAACATTGTTAAAAGCTATAACCATGTTTGATAGGATATGTAAGGTGAGTCAAATTCATGATATACCCACTACATTTAATACACAAGAAGAATATCCAATTGTGAGAGTCATATCACAGTTGCTAAATAATAGTATAAATTCCATACAAAGTGGCAATGTCAAAATTTGTGGAAAATTCACCCCATTATCAACAAAAATTAAATACATGTGATTTTTCATACTCTAACCTTCAACAAGAAAAAGACATAAACAAGTGATTTCTAAAATCATGCAAAACCAATCCCATCACAAATAAATACTATACCCTCTAATATGGTTTATCATATTTAAGTAGGCAATCATTTAATTATATAAAAAACTATACATTATCCAAGGCCATACATTATTTTTCTCTAAATCAAAATAACCAACAATCTCCACACAAAAATTCATATTCACATCAGGCCAAGGCATATGATTGGGTGATAATAACAAAACATTCTCATAAGATAATATACCCAGTAGGGTTTTCAAATAACTTGTATATATTAATATAGAATTTATAATTCATAATTTAAACTTAGGAGGAATATATACATGTAGGGTTTATTTTGGTCTTTCCAAAGTGGCACCATATCCTTGCTATAGAAACAACAACACCCCAACTTCCAATGCCCTATAATAGCAATCTCAATTCTTCCTTCTTATTTCTCCATCTTCTATTCATTTCTCCATGGCAGCCCAAAATGTAACCCTAAAATCCCCTATTTTTTCTACAATCTCCTCGCCTCCCTTCCTCTTTCCATTACTATCAATAGACCAAAATGAGGGTTAATTCAATGCCCAATAGTGCAAAAATCCTAACTATGGTTAGTATCAATGGTAAGTTCAATGCCATATAAGCCATGGAAAACAATAAAGTTTTTCCCAACATCCAATTTTACATTAAAGAGGAACATAACTTCCTTCATATGTTTACCATTTCTTTATCAATTAGAGTATACGATGAATCCCAACATTGGTTTTAGGTAAAGGGAAATACAATGCTTCTTTATTTTCATTTGTTTTTTAATTGATTTATTGCATAGGAATTCAAAGAACATCCTTCCACCACATGTCTCATGACCAATACATGCTCCAAAACTTGTCACAAGAGGGTCATGAGCCTAACTAAGATCCGCACACACCAAGCATAATATTATCAAACAATTTAAAAATCCCTTTTATACAATGCCACACATGTTCCATGCCTAAACATTTAGACTTCAACACAACCATAACTCTTTAAAAAATTAAAATTCCATATATATATATATATATATATATATATATATAGATTTTTTAAAAATATCATAACTATGGCATGAATATATATATATATATATATATATATATATATATATATTCATGCCATAGTTATGATATTTTTAAAAAATCAACTTTATTATATAATTTATATGATTTTTCAAAGTCCATGGCTAATTTTTTGAACAAAACAAGATGTCTTAAAATAAGATACTCCAATGTGAGTTTAGAGGTCTTGGAACCATTAAAATATAATATCACCTAATTTAACTATCCAAAGGGTCATCTCAAGAGTATACATGCATATATATGTAATATAGATAGATAGATAGATAGATAGATAGATAGATAGATAGATAGATAGATATAAACCATGAAATTACTCTTGAGACAAAAGTTGAAATCCATCCAAAAGCCAATGAGACATGCCATAGAATTTATATATAATGGTTGTAAAACGTTTCCCACTGGTAAGGTCATGACTCCTCCCCTCCTTAAAGAGGAGCCATCCTAGCAATAAATCAACAACCAAGAATCATGATAAACTAAAAAAAGGCTCTATCACTCTTTTCATATAACATTTACACTTTAAAAAAATTCAATAGATATCTCAAGAATAGAAATAACTAAATTACTAAAATTTAACAATTATTATCTAAAATAAAAGTCATGTCCACTATGTACTTGCATAGTCTATTAACAAAACAATAAATATTGTCATACACTTACCTTCTTAGTATATCAAGTAGATTTATGAAACTCACATCGTGAGTAAATACACAACCTTACCTTGATAAATTGCATATGTTACCTCCAGGACAACCATGCACTACATTTTAAATAAGATAAAAAATTTCCCCTTTTTGGCATGCTTTCCTTTGTAAGGCCAATGTGAGAAATACGAGGTATTACGTGTACATTTTTCAACCATGATACAAATAAAGATGTTTTTGCCTCACAAGGCCATAGTTTCACTCAAGAAAACATTAACACTTTAAAAATAAGTTCTTCTAGCTTAATATTTACCATAAATTAGAAAGATTATCAGTGAATTATTGTTTTTAATGCAATGCCATTTATCATCACCTCATTTCCCACCACCTATGTAGCTGTAAAATATGCATTCTAGGCTGTCATTACCATAAATACTTTAATATTTAACAACAAAAGAGTTTTTCAATACTCTTTAAACCATAATTTATAGTTGTTAGCTCATACGAAACAAAATATTTAAGAATTTCCATCTTAGTCATGAATTCAAGATTAAAGTTTTAATAGAAAAACCTTTCCTCTCATTATGAGGAAATATTAACACATGAAAATACAATTTCATAACAACAATTGCCCAAAAAGCAATACAAATAGTTTTTCATAATTTTTTTTTATATAAGTGGATGTATTCTACAACATTTTTATGTTACATACATACATACTTAATTACATACATACACTCATACCTTCATAACATTCTATAGAATGCTAAACAACACAAAATTTATATAGGTACATGGCATTACCAACACATAAAGCATGCTTCACACATATTTATTTCATTCATTCCAAAATAAAAATCAACAACAAAAATAACCATCCCACTATGGTTTCCACAACATGTGTTGTGCATGCCTACATTTTTGGTAACATTCATCACAAAATGTCAATAAAAATATAGTTATATCGTTCCATGGTTACTTTCCTTTCACCATTCACCATTTGTGGGTTAGTGAAACATCCCACACCAACCACACCAAACATAAAATAATCCATACCATGTATTCATATATAACCCTAGGGTTTTAGAATGCTCTCCATACATATATGATCTCACAAATGGCTCTAGGGATTACAATCCCACCATCTCACTGCACTTACCTCATGGTAGCATAACATAATACATAAAATTTAAAAAGTTTCCTGATCCATACATTACATTGATCCTCTCAATCATAAAATCAGCATGCATTCCATCCATGATTAACAAAGTAGAAATATCCATTTCAAAATAATAATAATTTTTGGTAGACACAAACAAAACCTTATACACAACATGGTTATACCTACCAATCAACACATGCCATTAAATTAGAATATTCATTCCAGAACATTATTTTTAGTTAATTCAACCATTACCTCATTTAAATCATTCTTGAATTTACAATTTAATATGTGATTACATTTCAGCAAGTTTAATCTTGTTATTTTTTCATAAAATTTCAATTTTCAAGAACAAATAGTGCTTTTACAAGGCTACATAAATAAATTTCTTAAGGTTTTTGGTACAATAACCTCAAATAATAAATTAAAGTAACACTCAATCAAAGAGGTGACCATTATACATGAATATCCCATGGCCATCCTGTGGTACTCATGGTGCACAACACAAATTAATCAGGTGGTTACTTCATGCAAAGGGGAGAAGTGGATTTTTATCCTATGTAAGACTCAACAACCTAGCCCATACCTAATCTAATCATCATGGATATGGTGTTGTCTTCACCCTAAAACTAATACTTGCATTAAATTTTAATGCTGGAGCAGTGATGCAGGATCACATTAAACAATACACTCACTATACCTTGGTAGATTTTCAATTGATAAAGGTTGATTCCAGAAGGAAGACTACATCACAAGGTTGTTCGTGATCACATCACATAATCAAATCATATACATATAAAAATATTTATATTGAATGGAAAATATGGATATTCACAAACTATTTACATTTATACAAAAAAATAAGTTATAAGTTTACATGATTAATATAATTAACAAAATATAAAATGTTTACATAACATACAACAATTTGCATGCACTGAAGGAAACACAATACTATGTCACACATGTGGGTCCAATGTTTTATTATATTATGCCAAGTTATTTTCACATCACACCACATACATACATTGGTAAGTGAAGCAAAAGTTTCCCTGGTCCTCATCAGTCTACCTGATGTCTAAATGTCATCCAAGATGACATAAAATATCTACCATATAACATCATGCTCAGTTTCAAGGATCTCAAGTTCATCAACACCTTGTTTTTAAGGAAGGGTGTGTTCCAACATAGCCCATAAATCTATATCCATGAGCCTCAAAAAGTTACCAATAAAGTTTGCACCTCATGGATTAGATGGCTCATGCTACCCGTTAACAATAAGATATACCCAAAACTCCCTCACATGCCCAAACAAATAAGTCATATTCACCCACTAGTCCCTCTAAAATTTAACCTACATATTTGAACCTCTCAAGGGTATTATGCCTCATCATACTAAGATATCTCACCCATGCATGTTATCAATGATCACTAGGCATGGTTTCTTGATTCCAAAAATAAGCTATATCACTATCTTCCCAATTGACTTATTTTAACAATTAAAATGTTGACTATTAATGCTTATTTTAACATAAAATAATCTTGGGAAAAGAAGAAATTATTCAATTCTCTAGGTGAATATCATATCATCATCATGGAAATTATAGTTTATATGACCATAAATATAAATGCAATCATAGAAGACATCCTCATAGATGTAAAATATATATATCCATGATCATCATAACATCCTCATAGATTCCCAAAACTCAACCCAAAATCAAATAATCATCCACATGGACATGAAACATAACCAGAGGCATCATAGACTCCTTATATGATTAAAACATACCCATGATCAAAATAACTACATCATGGAATCAAAATATATCCACACACTCAATAACTTCTAGTCTTTTGAGTGTCAAAACCACAAGCTCCTTCATTCAACTGGAAGGGATAAATGCACATGGAAAACCAAGTCTAAATTTAACTGAATACATATATTTTTAGCACATTAGTATTATGATGCATACTACTTATTCTCTTCTAGGTTATAATGGCTGTAATTCAACCAACCATATCCAAGTTTCCAACTTGAAACCCTACCTAGACTTAACTTATAAGTCCATTACTTGGAAAAAAATAATGTTTCCAATAATTAAACATAATACTTAGCAATTTACTTGCTTTTCTACAAATTATTAGGTGTAGTAACACACAATCCAAGCAATACATTATAATTAATTGACCTAGCTATCAATAAATTACAACTATATAAACTCATAGTTTATCCACAATAAGTTCTAATAAAATGATCAAAAGGAGTAAAGAGTATCCCATTGATGTTTCTAATAGATAATCAAGGATCTTATAAGGCTATTTATGTTTTAGATCTCATCATGGGATAAATCAATTAATAGAACTAATACACACACACACACACACACACACACACACAATAATTCAATATACCTTTACTAATATTTACCATCACAACTCCCTAAATTCAAAATTGCCTTAGAATAGCCTTGCATAACTATGATCATCTTAAACTTGTGGAGGCATTTTTACTCTACTCATAACCATACAACTTACAAGTGGCATGCTAGTTCCTTAATTCCATTATTGAACTCTTTCAATAGACTAATTAGATATTTGGTTTACTAAACAATAAATTATAATAGTCTTACTTATAAGTATATCAATGGTTATCACCATCAATCATGCTTCGTATTTCCTCAAAGGCTCAATACATTCCTCTAGCAAGAGGAAAGTGCAAGCTTAACTGATTTACCCAAGTAGACTAGTTCCTTATACCCAATCTAGCCCTCCAAGTTAGAGTTAAATATTTGGTTATCCCATGGTCATAATGTTCTAATAATATATTGATTGGTTTCCCATATAACCCATAAAAATATATTAAAAACTATTTCATTTTATTCTAGGAATAAAGCCCTTACCACTTATCTCCCATTGACCCACCCATGCAAGCCAATGGTTGACAAGTGAGGCTTGCCCAAACACAACTAAAATTGGGAGTGGTTACCCTAACCAAGGCCAAGGTAGAGAACAATGACCATAATGGAAAATTAAACTTTCATCATCCCATTTTCATACAACACCCATCCTTATCCATCCCCATTATTAAAATTCATAAACCCTAAAAATCTAATGTCTTCATACACCAAAAGTAATTAAAAAGAAAAATTCTACCTTCAAAACTAATTGGAATTCATCTACATAAAAATAAACTTAAAACCTAGACCATAGAAACCATTTAACTCCAGTCATACCAAAAAAGAATAAATACAAAAATAATACCTCATAAACCTAAATAACTAACAAAACTCTAGGGACAAAAGCATAAATTACATACCTATAAATAACAATCTTGAGAAATTGAATAAGAGGAACAAAAAAATATCTATATAAGTATATATTTATTTATATCCACTGGATGAGACCACCTCCATGTTTAACACATATGTTGATGACTATACATCGACACATCATCACTTCCATAGTTATTTTCAACATATGAAAAGCTTGTCAAAATATTTATAGATTAATTTTTGGTGAGTTCCTTATAGTAAAAATGCCTTCAAAATAAAAAATATTTATGTAGCTTGTATAAAAAATAATGGGAAAAATGAAATCCAACTTACCTCACATTTTATATTAGAGTAGATGTTGAGTCCATTTTTTCCCACTAATGTGCAAAAGTAGGCCTCTAATACCAATACCATTATGGTGTGTTTTCTTATAAATTATGTTTCTCCATGCATTTAATTGATTATATGAATCAATTTTGAGATGAAAATTTATTGATAGATTTAAATAAATGTAGAAATTCATGGAGGAATAGTTAGTATATTTAAATTGTATAATATTTAGAGGACTGAAAATGGATCCATAAAAGGTGCAAACTTTATTTGAGTGGTCAATACCTAGGATCACATTTTAATTGTGAAATTTTAGTTACCTTGAAATATTTGACATAAATTTTATAAATAATTTGAATGGGGAATGTGTAATGATTGTTAAATTGGCACACAAAGATAGAAAATAATTTCTATGAAGTACATAAAATGAACATAATTTCTAGAAGTTGAAGAGAAAGGTAACTAAGTAGGCAATGTTGATATTAATATATTTTTTAAAGGTGTTTCAATAAAATTGTGATGTTAGTGGCACATCAATAGGAACAATGTTGATTTAATAAGGCAGGCATATATATTAATTTAATTAGAAACTAAATGATGCAAAACATAAATATTGATTACATGATCAAGATTTTTATTCCTTAGTGCAAGCACTCAAGAGTTGAAGATGTTATTTATTACCATAATATTTTGTATATATACCATCACACTCTATATTTCATAATTTTTCATGGTAATATGAACCAAAGATATATGAAGTGGGTTGAGTTTTTATAGAGTTAACAATTTTTTAATGAAGAATATGACTAGTGATTTTTAAAAAGTTGTGGATGTGTTGAGTAAAACAAGCCTCTTGTTGAATAAGATATAATTTGAAGTCATGGTATATGATTATATTTAGGATATTTATGAAAAAAGATGAATATTTTACAAATGCATGTAAAAAGTTCATAGAAGAGTGAGTGGTGACATAAAATTGTGATTGGATTATTTTATGTAGTAACAAATATTATTCTAAGGGACATATTTATGTATACCTAGGGGTTCAATGCATAAAAAATTTATCAAGGAGAAACATAGTGGAGCTTTAGCATGTCAATTTTGTCATTAAAAACATATGCATAGTTGGTTGATAATTACTCTTAGACACAAGTGAGAATGGATGTGTGCATGTAAGTGTTGATAATTACCTTTTTTTATTACAAAACTTGGATGGTGCATGTAATTTGGATCTTATTTTTAGTTTACTATAAAATATTTTTGTGAGTGTGTTTTTAAGGTCTTTGTTTGGTTTAACTACAGTTTATACTATCCACTCAAAGAATTAAATTTTGAATTCTTTCAAGTTCCATTGTTGAAGCTTGTGACTTAGCCTTGTGAAGTTTTAACTTCTAAATAACTTATCTTATGCATAATTTGATGTGTTATGAGTGAAGAGCCATTGTAATACATAACCATTTGGTTGAGAATTAATATTGACCATAAGTGGGCATGGATGTGTGCATGTATTTATAAGAGAATATGTGTATATAGAAAAATTAAGAAAACCCAAAAAAATGAGAGTGAATAAAGATTACTTTTATGATGTAATCTTTTAGAAAAGTTAGTTTATGGTTCTGTGAAGTTTTATGCAAGTCAAATCTAATTTGATTATCATTTTTGTATGTTATGTGAATTTGAAAAGCTCACTTTATTCTATAAAATTATAATAAAATCTTAATGGACTTGATTTTAATATAAAAAAATGTTTCAAATCATCACATATGACAAAATGGGTGATGTATTTTGGTTCTTTTTTTATCCCTCAACTATCATCAGTGCCATGGTCAGCGGAAAAAAAGAAATCAACACTCAATGCACATCAACAAGTGCTTCATGAATAAAAATATTAGTCATATATGAATATTTGTGTTAGAATGAATGCATGAAAAAAAAATAGATAATTTTTTCCTTTAATTTTTCTCTAAATTTTTCAATTAACAACTCTTACACTTTTAAAATAGATTCGTTTAATAAAAGTGTGTTTATACCTAGTCCCTTTTTTCATGTCACATATGTAATAATGTACTTATGTATTTATAAACTTCACACATTCAAAATAGGACCATATTGGCATGTAATTTGACACAAAATTGGAAATAAAGGTTGAAAAATTAGGTTCATAAGGCACAAGAGAACCAAAACAATAGTCATAAGGGCCCACTCCAAAATGATGCATTGTATAGTTCTAGGAAAAGGCTTACAAGTTAAGGAAAATAGGGAAGGGAGGAAAAAGAGGAATGAATGAAAAATTAATATGAAAACATAAATAAACATGAAAAAATATGTGAATAAGATCCTAATACAAACCCATAATCGACAAACACATAAGTACCTTATAATCATATATAATTTAGGTGTCTAGAATGTGTGTGTGTATGTGCATGCATGCATGTATGTAATGTCATTGGTGTGAAAATATGCTTCAATGGATTTAGACCTATGAAAATCATCTCATCAATTAGAATGTACTAGATATATTTCAAAGACCATTGTAAAATTATAAATGTCTACCCTTCAAGTGGTTTCATTGTAAAAAGGCATGAATGGATAAGATTTCACTAGATATTCAAATGGTTTTTATGTTGTGGAAATGCGTCTTAGAAATATTAATCAATATGTCTCAAAAAAATTAGTCCTATGTTATTTTCTTTCATCAATTAAAATGTAGTAAATATATTGTAAGGATTATTCAAAATTTATAAATGTTTTCCCTTCCAATGGTTTCACTATAAAAACACATGAATGTGTTATCTAAGAATAAATAAAAATACATGAATGGAGTTTTGAAGCATTAATATTAAGTGTTTTATAACCTATTTGTGCAAACAATAGAAATAATGAATTAGTGTGAGTTTCTTGTAAATTCAATGCAAATCTTATTTTGTTAATAAGATATGACTTCCATGTACCAATAGTACATTAAATAATTAACTTGAATGGAATAATTATGGTGTGTTGATTGTAGTGATACAAATATTATAAAAGCAAATCTGTATTCTATAGATATTTTATTGAAAATGGATTCAAATTTTTGTGTGTGTTCAATTTGTCATTGTTGTGAGAAGGAATATGTGTTTTTGATCCATTTTTTCAATCATTGTAAGATTCATGATGTAATTCCCAATAAAATTTTTACCCACATTAATGAGTTTTTATTTATTTTTTCTCGAGTATATTTCCTCATTTCACTTAGCATGTTCATTTCAAAAATAATGATATACCCATTCTAGACATGATCATTTCCTAATCCTCAAGTTTTGGCTCGTAATTTTCAATATTTAGTAATGTGATGGAAATGTCAAAAAATTGACAAATATTTGAAATATATTATTTTCATCCATTTTAACAACACTTTAATTCTTATAAAAAATATTTTGACTCCAACTAAGATGGTTGTTCAATGCATGCATCAATGAAGGCTGAAGCTGCAAGTATATTGGTTCAACTCCTAGACACTTGATCTAGAATATTTTTTAAAACATTTAATGGAAAAAATGCTTAGATGCACAAAATGAGTGGATTTAATGAAACATATGATAAAATCCCTATGCACTAATGTTAGGATTGATAACTTTATGAGTTATAAATTTCCTTAAAAGCATTTAAAGATGGCTCATTTAAATTTTTACTTTATAAAATACTCAATAGTATTTGATTGAATTTTTCTTATCAATTATTTAATTTTCATGGATACTTATAAATATATTTCAATACAACTTCACCTAAAATATCAGGGTAAAAATCAACATTTGATTTCCAAATGGAAAGTATTTTTGGGTTGTGGACATTCAATCTATTATAATTAAAAGAAGGAATGAATTTTTTGTTTCATTATTTGTAATGACTATGGAAGATTCCTCTTGTAACTCCCAATATAATTTGCACTAACATTAAAGAGTTGTTTCCTTTTTTCTCAAGCATGTTTCTAAGTGCACTTAACATGTTTTATTATGAGAACTATGAGATCCTTGTTCTAAACATGAGCATCATGTTTTGGGTCAATGTTTATAATATTTAGTAATGTAATGGTTATGTCAAAAAAAATTGAAATATTTGAGCCATATGATTTTATTTCATACTTTGGTATCTCCTTAATTAGAGGAAGATAGACCAAGTTTCCATGAGAATAATTGATCTCCCTCCAAATGGGAGAGTTTTTGCATAAGGAAAAGGCCCTAAACATGTTCAACAAAATGGGATAACAATTTTTGGATTTTATTTATATTCCAAAATCCCACATACAATGTATGGAGAACAATTTGTGGGAAGACATAAATTCTATAATGAGATTTATGATTTCATTCATAATTTATCCTTTTAAATTAATAGTGATTCATGTCCAAGTTTAGTCTCAAACAATTATACTTCAACATGACCCATTTATCGATTGACCATAAGTTTTCCCCATACAACCATTGAAGTAGGGTTTAAATATACATAATTTTATTTTGACATAATTAATTAAATGAAAAACAAATGTTGATTAAATAAATTTCTCACAAGAACCATGTATGGGATGCAGTCTGTGTGAAAACATAAATGATTAAAGAAATTTGAGATTGCATTCATAATTTATCCTTTCAAATTAATAACAATGATTCATATCCAAGTTTAGTCTCAAACTATCATAATTGAAAATGACCCATGGATTGATTGACTATAAGGTTGTTAGTATAACCATTGGGGGGGATCTACATAATCATATTATGGTACATAATTAATCATGAATAAAAAAATTATCAATTAAATAAATTTCTCATTCACCATGTATGAATGTTATGTGAGTGTGCATTATAACAATGAAAGGGTCAATATGGTTTCATCCCCATGGTCAATGTTGACCTAATATACTTTAACATGACACAAATATAAATTGACTAAAACTTTACCAAACATAAACATGAGAAGTAAAGCTACGTGAGCATGCATTACAACATAAAATATAATATATATGAATGTTTTTATTAATTAAATAATTTTACTAATGCACCCAAAATGCATAAATGAGTTTATTAATTAAACATGTCCACTTAAATATCCCCTTAATTGTGCCCCTAAAAACAAATGTACAACATAATAACACATAGCTCGCATAATATCCCAAAAATTTGGCCTTTATGCTTCAACCACAATTGAAACTCCTCCATGTAGTGGATCATAATGACACATCTTAAACTCTAAGTTACATTATGAACGTATCCCACAATGTTTAAATGCATAGAGAACCCTTTTAGGTTTTATTAAAAACTTATATGAGTAAAATGGCAATGCATGCATTTGGTTCAGTTGTGTATAACTTAAGACAATCCTTAAAAGTTGTTAATGACATCAAATTTTTATAGTGAAATGTATAAGATGTAAGATATATTTTTACTATGATTTACATAAATAGGTAAATTGTATAAATTCACATTCTATCAGTGTCTAACATGTATTTTCTTGTAATTCACATTGGTTTATATGTTTCTATAGTTACACATTTTTTAAGATGCATATTTTTAAAAAAAGTCTTAAAACAAATATTTTTGGTGCATTCAATCTCATATTATTAGTATAGTACTGTAAAAAGATGTAATTGTAAATGCCTTTGATAGCACACTAGTAGGAATATCTACTGACATGACATGTTTTTAAGGGATGAAAATACTTGATGAAACACAAATTTTCCCAAGGAAAAAATACAAGACAAGAAATAAGTTTGCATATAAACTACTAACATCAAATATTTCATGCCTCGTTTGATCTAGATGATTGATATTTGATATGAATGGAAGATAAAATAAATGTTAGGCTTGTTACAAATTTGAATATTTGTATCTAAATGTTATCCCATAGCAATACCTTAGTTGTTTCTTCTAGGTGATACAACATATTATTATAATGTAGTCATTACTAATGTCAACAATATAAGTATAAAATGAACATGTATTAATTATAATGGAAGTGAGATAAATACAAGATAAATATGAATGCAAATAAAATTGAAGTAAATTAAATGTAATAAAGTGGTAAAGAAAAATAACGTGAGAAGTCATGTGTATTGTGATCAAGTGAAGCAAAATTTAAGGTTTAAGATGGGGGATTTACATATATCATCTTTGGAATGAAATAGAGTCGTCATTACCATACATTTTAACTAACCTTGATGACCAATAACTAATGTTTCTTTTATCATATATGCACAATGAATATATTGAATCCCATTATGGTGGACATGAAACATAAGAGTTCAAAATGAAAGCACACATGGGAGATAACAAAAACAAACTAAAGCACAAAAAATGTAGAATGTAATGAAGGAATAAAAATATTTAGCCAAAGGTTGAGATCAGTTTATATTTGACTTTTCAAGCCTACCTCATTGGATGAGCATATCCAATATATCATTTTTTTATGTTGAAAATGTCTAATGTTTAATGGTGTATATAGCATTTTTTAGATGGTAATTTATTATTAGACATTCAAAATTTCAACTTTCAAACTCATGTTTATTTCGATCTTGCCTCATCTATTTATTTCCTTTAAATTTTTTGTGACACCAAAAAAGAGTTCATTTTGACTATTATTGGTGAAAAAAAGTGTAATATTTATATCATCTATGCACGAGGAATGTATTTACCCCCATTATTGTGAAAATGTAATGTGATATTTATAAATTTTATCACAAGTTCTACAGATAAAAAATTATTGGTGTCATGTTTTAGAGCCTCAATTTAGATTGAAAACCATATATTTATATATTAAATCACTTTGAAATAATATTATTTATAGGAATA
>JARHVA010005485.1:22500-67500 GCA_037957365.1 Torreya grandis
ATTTATAGGGTTACAACTTGTACCTGTAATTACAATAAAAAAATAGGTCAACCTAATCTATCAAAGTTACTTTCCATACTACTAATTACGTCTACCCCATATTAGAATAACAATAAAACAACTAACAATATGATATCATAGTCATCTGAGAGATATATAATCAACAGAAAACCTTCCTCCAACCATTTGTTAATTATTTAAGCAAGAATAAAGAATAGAACAAGGAAGATCACTTTACATGTGTCATTATTGAATCCAACATCAAAATGTCCACTTAAATTTACTAAGAACATAATAGTCCTAACATTTAGGAATGAATTATTATTTACCAAAGAGCAGATAAGTATCATGACTTTAAAATCCATTATCAAGAGTAGATCGAGCATAATAATATTTTCATGTAATTTTACTAAGGAAACTAATTCCATCAACATTTTCTAGAGGCAAAAAATTGGGGGATATGACAACCCATACTAAAAAATGTTAACTAAAAGGTTGAAAATAATTTATAATTGAGTTGTGATAGCAGGTCAAGTGTGACAACTATTGATTTGGTATAACACTTTTAATACCAATAATTTATGAGGTAAGAAGAAGTGTTAATGTCATAAGATGCACTTGCTGAACAAGGCTAACTCATTATGTCTCACTTATGGATTTCATAAGATATCTAGATTTTAGTATCCCATGTTTAATCTAGTTTTTATTTGTGGTAGAAAACCTAATATGATGAATTATTAGTGGATGTAATGTTCCTAATTCACTTTGGTCTTATAATGTAAAGGATTTGTGCAATAGTGTTTTGTCTATTAAAAATTCTTACCTAGTAGTAGATGCACTAGCTAGAGTATTGTAAAAGTAAAATAATTCAGACCATGTTTGGTGATTCTTATTGAGTAAATGTTAACTCCATTGGAGTATAGTTGCCTATATTATGAATGTATTTAACTCTTGCTATCTAGACTCACCCCTTTTCCTAGCTGAATAACTTAAATAAATGGGTGACTAAAATATGCCTTTAATGGAATCATGGTATATTAATTTGGATTGAGTATGGTGAATATATTTTATAATAAAGAATATTAATTCTAGGCTATTTAAGAATCAACTCAATATGTGTATCATTATCCTATATTTATTATTTAAATTCCATTTGAAGATTAAGTTGTTTGGTTGGAATTTACCTCCTCTACTCTAGTAGGAATATATTCGGTAAAGATCCATTAAGATCATTAGATGGATTCAAAATAATAATAAATCTAGTGTGCAATCCTATCCATTTTTTCTTTATGTAATAATACACTTCATAAATAATTTAGTCCAACATATTATGGTCAAGTTGATCATGCCCTAGTGTTAGGAAAAGAGGATTGAGTATACTCTCATCCAGGGTTTCACCTAGATTGTCTTGCTATAGGTTCTCACCTTTAGTTTGATTGACATGATGATGATATTTCAAAAATTGAACCCAATTCATTCCTGATTTTGTTTTATTTTTTTTATCAAAGGGTTTTTTTTTAGTTCTTACTTACACTACATAGGTCCCAATAGTGTATTTGAATAACATTTTCTAGGTTTTTTAGAAATATAACTTAACCAAGACTAATAAATTTTAAAAGAGTACTCCTTTAAATGATCCTTACTTAACAGATTGAAAAGAATGATCCCCTTCCATAAGTTCATTTGTCTTCTTTTATTATGATCCATGTTTTATTCATTTGAACAAATTGGGAAAATATCCATAATCAACTCTATTATATCATGAAACCCAATTGCAAGGATCCATTATATATCCAATGTAAATGGTTAAGCCTTTCGTACTCACACCCTCTAATCTATTATTATGAGTTTCTTTATAATAAAATATTGTGGAATGTCATTTGGTTAATTTTATGCTTTCATGAAATTGTCACTTTCTATCCCCTAGAGTCTCAAAGGATCATCCATTCACTAGGTGGAAAGTCCTTCATAGGGAATTAATTATTATATGATCAACCATGAATACACTAATATAAATTTAATTTAGAATAGTCAATAGTATTTTGGATTTTTAAGGAAAGGTCCCTATAGTTTCAAGTCTATAAGACTATGAATCACCCATAAAGCTAAGTATTCGACCAAATCCCATTTAAAAATTGCATTCTAAAGGATACTAAATCTTAACATATAACTCCTTATCTTACTTATTATAATTACATTGTGAGTATAAAACATTGTCTTCTCAAGAATTAAGAGTAAAAAGACATCGTTACTAATCCAAGAATAACCCCAACCATATATGGCTTTATATATCAAATTTTTATTTTATTGTCACAAGATTTAAAGAAATGTGAAAAAATAACATATGAGAAGATCCTTAGGAATTTTTTTGTGGAGACAATCAACCCTTAAACAAAATATCCTTGAATGCTTCATTAAAATTATTTCCCATTATTACATGGCTCACAATGTTCAACTAGAAGACCATATTGAGAGATAAAACCTATGACATAATGATGAAAGAAGATAACTTAGTCATAAGGTGAATATTTACCATAATAAAATGTTAAACATATATCCATGATGCGTATACAATATCAGACATCCTATTATAACCATAGGTCTTGCTACATAGTTCTAAAATAAATAAAACCAATGAATTTGAGTAATATTAATTGATAATCCAATCTTCTAGAATAGTAATCACTATTGTTGACATAGGAAAGTGCACCCAATGGTAGGGAGTCAAACTCCTACCTTCTCCTTGCAACATGGAAACTCTCCTCTCACCTATGGGACCGGTAAAGCTAGAGGAGAGAGTCTCTAGATAAGGACTAGCTCCCTTTGATGCATCGTGTTGTTTCCAACAAAATTTAACAGGTATATATATATATATATATAGGTATATAAAAAAGAGGGGGGGGGGTGAAAAGGGAGAAAGATGCAGGAAAACAAACCTACTTTAAAGAGGTGATGCACCAAAATAGGTTGGCCTTCACACATCCACTCTTGAAATTAGACAAATGCATACATACTCTACACATTTAGCAGAAGGACCAGGCTACAAAAGAGTGGCAGGGAGGCTTTCATGAAAACATAGGAGATAGAAAATCACTGAGGTGCTATGAAATGCACACTATAAGTGACTCTTATTCTGATCTTATCAAATGTCAGCTCTTCTCCTTTTAGCTATAGAAATGGCACCTTGTAGATAACAGGTTTGCTAGTGTTGAACCTATGAGAGCATCAAGAAATAATGATTGGACACAGGTAAACACTCAAAACATATTCTAAAAATATCTATCCATATGGAGGTAAAAAACTACATTTATTTGATTCAAGTGAAATTTTGCTAGGGTTGTGCCTTTTCAAAAGTGGAAGAACTGATTCTTCTAAAAAATGAGAAGTTACAATATATAGAAGAAAGGAGAAATAAACTTGGCACTTCTTTGACAATGGCCTGTCACATCCCATTGGGAAGAGGAAAACACTGTTGTGTTGTCATCATTCTAGAAGAAGCCTACTGGAACCATGTTGTATAATCACCAAATTTGACTTTGTTGTGCAAGCTTTAATTTGGAAGCATGGGTCGTGCCTCTTTCCTACCAATAGATTGAAATGTGTCCCCTTTTTTTAAATGTATGGACCCTGCTGCTTGCTATTTGTGCCATTTGGGGATTAACATGCAATAAATTGCCTTCCACTTGCCACTTGGACCACCTTGTCACTTCTGCACCATGTCATTTCTCATTGATTTTCATCTATGATTTGTCCCCTTGTCTTTCTTATCTCTTCTAGCTTAGTTGGCCCCCAGGGGCAAACTCTTAGCAGGTCGCTGCATTCTGGCTCTTGATAATGCTTTCTTAGCTTGAAATGAAATGGCCATCTCCTTCACTAAATTTTGATGTCCACCCAACCGTCAAGTTTTTAAAACCAACGGATATATTGTTCTACTAATATTGATGGCCTCTGGGACGTCATCAGGTCCATCGCTGACTCAGCTGGGTCCAATGCCACGTGGCATCCAGGCACTTCTTTATTTCTCCACGAGCATCTTCCTTCACTATTTTCCCTTTGGCACCTTTGAAATGTCCCTTTTGTCTTGTCTAGAAGTCCCCCACAAGGGCACCTACCCTTTGGGGTCCTTCTACAGATCTCTGTTTGCTTCAGACTTTTCTTAGGCTCCCGCGGGCAAATTGTCTATGGACAATTTCCCTGAGTTAAATTTTCCCAGGCTTGACTATGGCTTCACTTTGTTTCCATGAAAAAAAAGTCCATGGAATTCTCCCACCTAGACTTTGCTTTGATTGGAAGCGTGCCTAAATTCCTTCAAAAAAAATTATGAAGGAATTCCTTTAGGCAAAAAGTCTGAAGGAATTCGAGGCTTTAAACATTTGAACCTTTAAAACAAGCCTTGAACTAAACTTAGCCTGAGTCCCTTTGTTTTGCTACACCTGCCCTTCAAAAGGGATTTTTGACTATTTGACTGTCCTTCGGTGAAGGGACTACCCTTGAACCAAAGCGTTGAACCAAAAATTGGTTCAATAGTTCAAGGTTCAACCAAGCGCACCGATGAACCAAAAGGCATAAAAGCCGATGAACTCTTTTGCTTTGAACCACCACATTGAACCTTTGACTTGAACCAAGCCCGTTGAACCAAAAATTGGTTCAATTGTTTGGTTTAACCATTATTGAGCCAAGATTTTGAATCAAGCGGCCTTGAACTTGAAGATGGACTTGTAACCCGAAATGACTGGTTTTGAAGCGCAAGGGGAAAAAAGGTGACCACAATTTTGCCTGTGGGCAAAAATTGGTTAACAACTATATAACCTTAACTAACATCTACCCACATGCACACAATCATATCTAAAATGTGAGAAATAGATAAATGCACCTAGGTCAATACATATTTTAAAACATGATATGAGGATACATAAAACATATCCAGATTATGTAATTAATAATAAGATCCTAACATATATAGGACACTATTAACATTATTTAAGGATTAAATTCCAAAATTACAATATACAAAGCTTTCCTTCCTTGGTATGATATCCAATACAACCATTTTCCTTAAATGATAAGGTATAAAGTTTCTCAAATGAATAGTTGATTGTTAAACAGAATCTATAGTTTACAATGAATAAATCATTACTTTGGAAAACTGGCTTGGATCAAAAAATAAGAATGAGATAAATTAAATCCATAATAACCAAAAATTTAGAGGGTTACAACTAGTACCTATAATGATGGTAAGACAAATAGGTTTGCCTAAGATGGAAAATTTACTTTCCTTCTTGCTATGCACTTTTAAACCAATATTAGAATAAAAACAAGACAACTAGCAAGGACCAAAGTCTGAAGGATTTTATTAAAGTGCCCATCTTGCACTTGAACAAATTAGTAGCTTAAAATTCCCATAATTTAGTGGTTCTACAAATGTTCAACTATTTCCAATATGATCCAAACACAACATAAACTAAAAGCTCATTGACCACATAATTCATCTCAATGAAAAGAATTAAAATATTAATTAAATAATGACCAATGTTATTCATGCTTTTTCAAAAAGGAATACAATCATCCAAGGTTATTTTGGAGTAAACCAATAGCAAAATAGCACTAAATAGTTATCTTCAATATGAAGTTATAGTTATAGAGTGAATGTAATTATTTAAAACAATCACCTTAACAAGGTGAGTAGTAAAGTATATACCTTGTATTTATCATTACAATAAACCTAATATTAAAATTATAACCATAAAATGACTTCAACAATGAAACCTTATGATTAAAAAAAGATTAAGCTTATGTTGAAAATTTATAGCATCTACATACTACATGTAGCCAATCCATAAGATAACTCATAGTCTATAACCCAACATATAAATAAAAAAATACACTCTTTAACAAAATCTTCATGCTCATAATAAATCATTAGTAAACCAACATAATCAATTGGTATGCATTTATTCCATCACTTACATGCATCTGATGGAGGATTTGGCATTAAAAAAAAAAAAAAACCTAACAAATCCAATTAACACATCAAGTTGAGATAATAGGAGTTATAGACCAATGAACTTCTACAAGGAAAATACTATATAAAATATCATTATATAATTTCATGCAAAAATAGTAACAAATTCTTGTATATCATGACTCCAAGCATATAAACAACTATATACTAAGATTCAATCATTAGACTAACACCAAAATAGTGCGAAGATTTAAAACACCAACAAATAAAAGAAATCAATTGACTACAACTTGATATGATTATCACAACATGTTAGATCCCTAAATTTGACATGGCCAAGTCAAATTAAACCTATTTTCTTTTCAATGACCCCATGATCTTTATCAAACATAGTAGGGTCAAAAAGGAAACAAGAAGAAAATGATGACTAAAATACCATCTATTTACCTAAAATGGAATAACACAAAAATAAATAAAAAATTTAGGCTACATTAAATTTAATTATCTCTACAAATCAATATTTAAGACTAAAATACTAGCATGGACCTTTTTAAGGTCCCTATATATGGGACAAAAACATGACCTGAACACACTGATCAAAATTGAGCTTTGAAATCATATAGTAACATTTCTAAACCATAATCCATTTTTTAGAAAGAAGACAATAAAACTAAGAATCCCTTTTTCCAAGCCAACCCATAAAAAAAAGGCTAAGCCAATAATCAACTATAAGCAGTCTATAAATGAAACCAAAATCACAAAATTAGATAACTATGATTTACAACTGATAAGTGTTCAGAGTAAAAACTCCACATGCATGTTTCCACAACACATTTCAACATCCAAAAAAACACATACAATTAAAATCAAGAGGGGAAACAATTACATGTTCTAATCACCACTACCAAGAAAGAGGAATAATCACTAATATTGGTTAATCAATATTTATGCAAACACATTCATCTCATATATGTTAGGAGCTTGTATATGTGTGCATGCATATTCATATATGAGCCCATATCATATTGAAAATCCTATTTATTTTCCATAATGTTATTCAAGTTGTAATTTAAAAAAAATTAGCTGAGAGGAATGTAACTTGCTTAGGTTTTTCCCAATTATTCAAAGAGCTTCCAATAGAACCCTTGGAGAAACATCATCATCCATTTCACCCCAAAAAGATTTTTACCATTCACCTACATCTCTTTACCATTTTCCACAAATCTCCCCACTATTAAGGAGATATAATTTTTTAACTGACCTCCTATTACAAAATACTCCTTCAATTTCCACAAATGGTCATGCCTTCTTTGTTTGGTTGTTGCCATGCCCCAAATTATGCATAACAAGAAAAAATAAACAACTTGGACTTCTTAGGCTTTACTTCTAATTCCTTCTATAAGTAATTTCCAAAAGTTTAAATTTGTCTAAGTCAACATGACTACTTGATTTCAAAATAATCATTTAATTATTATTACCAAATCCAAAATTTCCCCAAATTCTACTTAGATAAATAGGTCTTAAACCCATTATTATTTTATCACAATATTGACCAAGTTTGAAACTAAATTGACATTATGCCAAAAATTATCATGTGGATTAAAGGTACCAAGCCATAATCCAATGGTGACTTTAAAAAAAATGTGGTAAACAAGTTATTTATTTAAAACAAGAGTATTCTTATACACATTGGATAAATCTTTACTTCCTAGTAAAATAATCTATTATAGGACTTGCTCTAAGCCCACAACATATTTCAACACTAGTCTAAAGGAAAAAATGACCTCTTTTCCTAATATTAACTGGGATAAAATAACATAACAGAATAAGTTGAGTAACATAAGGCCTCTTGACTATTACCATGTCTGAAGCTTGATCATTTTAAAGTTAAAATTATCATGACTTAATAATTATAATAACCACCACCTACCATAGATATTCTTTGACCAAATTAAAAACTCATTCCATTCTTAAAACAAGATGATATTAACACTTAATGTTATAACATCATCTTTCTTAGTGATTGAGTACCATGTCATTTGGAAATAGTCATGATAAAATAATAGGCACAATTGATCAAATACCAATATTCGTCTGAGATAGAAAAAATACCATATTTGAAATAAACAACACAATTCATAACTAATATGATGGTAAACATGACCCTTTACTAAAATTATAGTCATATGAGAGAAATATCATGGCCAACAAAATTTTCTTGCAACTATTTTTTATTTTTTTAAGTAATAATGATGAACATACCCAGGAACATTCCTTTACATGTGACATTATTGAATCCAAAATAAAAAAGTCCAAATTAAATGATCTAAGAACACAACAATCTTCACATTTAATTCATGTGCCATTATCAAGAGTGGATCAAGCATACTAATCTTATCAAGGAATTTTATTAAGGAAACTAATTCATTCCACATTTTATAGAGCGTAAAAACTGGGGAATATGACATCCTCCCTCCCTTTGAAAGGCATCATCCTAGTTCCTATGGGAAAATATAAGTATCTAACCTATTCAACCTTTAGGAATACCTATTTTTAGGCACAAATAGTTACTTAAATGTATCTTTTCCTTCACAGATTTACATAATGATTCTAAAAATTATGTATACTAATTTGAATTTGAAATAGTCTCATGTTAAAAATTTCCATCATAATATGGATATGTTATCAAGAAATCATCAACTCTATGATAATAAATTAAAAATAGGAAATAACTTGAATATTTTAGCCTAATTATCTACCATCTAAGTCATAATTAGTAGTTGATTTAACATGAAAAAAATAATTTAGTGATATATTCCTCATTATGGGTGTGGTATTTTACATAATATTCAGTTATGTTTCACACATAACTTACTAACATTCACCTTAGAATGATTTCCCTTATGGTAATCATAATGTCATGTGGTAATTTACACCACTTTTAGTTATGTCTCACACACAAATTATTCCCTTCCAACATAGAATACAATAAAACCCTACTACTATGATAACCACTAATTCACTATTCATGGGTAGTGTAACACCCTACACCAACCACACTAAACATTGGTGAGTGGAGAAGCCATTATAGGTAGTCACATGAAACCCTTAAGGATTTTCAACATGTTATCCATACCTTTGTGAGATCACATGATGGTCTAGGGATCCCAATCCCACCATATTTCATTTTTTAATTGAGGTCACTTATCCAACTTTTTCTCTCCCTTAAAGAGTCAAGTGGGTACCAAGGATTTTCAAACCCCCTGATTAGGGATTTCCATTATTCCTTATGAGCATAGGTATACCTTTCAATCATGATTTTAAAAAAATCAATTTAGCATAAGCATACCTTCCAGTCATTATTTTAAACAAATCAGTTGAGCATAAGCATACCTTTTAGTCATGATTTTAAATAAAATGTAACAACCCATGTTTAATTTTTTCAAACTCCTTTAGTATCATACCCATAGAAGCAAATAAAATAAGAAATTTTTTTCATGAAATAAAAATTATATCACTTAATTGAAAAACAATCATAAGGTAGAGTTTAATAAACCCATAAGGGCCAATCAAAATACTCAAAATACATATTGGACATGCTTCAAAATCATGCCCCCACTAAATTTAAAAATTGTTCTAAGTGTGGATAACATGCCTCTATGACATTACCCCATAGATATGAACCCCCTTTGATTTGAATAAAAAATCTAAATCAGTAATTAACTCACCTCAAAAGGATAAGACAATTGTATAATATGTGAATGGAACCATGAAACATTTACAAGGAACATGTCTAGGTAAATGTATCATTGAAACACATAAAACAATGTGATCACATAAATTCCTAAGAGGATCACACCAATTTTTACCATTATTAGGATCATACATGTAGCCATTATTAAGGGATAATGCCAAGATCTTTGGTTTGTCTTGAATAAATGGGTTCTAAATAATTTTTTTGACAATTTGAGCATTTGTGTATGAAAAAACAATTGCACAATAGGTTGGATAATTTTTTTTGGAAATCAATTTTTATTATTTTATTTCATCATTTGTAACCTATCAGATATAAACTAGAAAAACATTCTAAATATTCTCTTTATCGTTATAAAAATATTCATTTTGATCATTATGTAACATTACCATTTGGGATTGTTCTTTCAAAATTTCATTTTTTTGATCATTCTTTAGAATATTTGCTATGTCTTTTGTAGAATTTGGAATATTATAAACTTGTATATCATGTGAATGATCATCCACCTTTGACAATGATATAACATTTGAATATTTATATGGATGTGGGAAAGGTGCCTCCTTTTATGTTTGAGTCTCTTTTGGTACTCATTTTTGTTCATTGGACATCTTTACTGTGGGAAAATTTATCTTTTATATCCTTTATTTCAATGTAAAACAACAATCAATATGGTGACCATGTATTCTATGATATGAATAGTAATATTTGTATTTTCAAAAGGGACATAGAGGATGTAGATTGATCAAATTATTTATAAGCATCTCCCTTGAAATCTCACTTGACCTCTTAGTAGACTTTTATTCACTTGTAGTATCGTTGGTATTAGGTGACTTTGGTTTTGTATTCCAATATGGACATGGATTCTTATTAGGAAAATAATTGTTATGTGAAGGTGTAAACACATGGTTCACACTAGCATTATGTGGATTCTTTGTATATGGAATGTGATTTTTTAATAAGGTGATATTTGAATTTAGAGATTAATTTTACTTTTGTAACTCATGAATTAACTTTGTCATAATATTGATTTGATATTTTAGGGTTTCACAAGCACAAACCCTAGGTATTTCAGGGTTTATTACTTTCATGTGAAACTATAGGTTGGGCCACCTTACCCCTTGGATAAGTGATAGTTTGGACCTAGTTAGAGGGATGATAGATATCACCCTCCTTAGGGTTAAGAAGAGCAAGAGGATTCTTTGTATATATTTTAAATGTTTTGAGTAGATAATAAGTCTAAAGAATTTTAAAATAGATCTATTTAGAGGCCAATATGCATCGATAAAGGTATAATACCCTTGGAATCATATGCATATGAATCCTTTATGAGCATATTAGGGTAAAACCCTAGGTTAAATTTTTAGATCTAAAAATCCATCACAACCCTAAATTGGATGAGGATATTATTTTTTACTATGGAGTATAGGGGTTAATAATATATAAATTGGAATGCATAATGGTGATAATAAAATATATAATAGGCTAATTTGATGCTAAACTCAAATATAACATATGCTAAATTTATTAAATTGAGATAAGCTAGATATAGAAAGTAAAACTACGCTATATATGGAAATGACAAAAAAATATTTTGTGTAGATGGTTCTAATGCTATCATAGTTTAGGATTTAGAAAATTTATGAATCATACTAGAATATGATTATATAATAGTTGACAAATTTTGGATTGAGTGCCTTTATAGATGTAGACACTAGTGTTAGCTTTGGACAGTTGTGTCAATACTATTATTTGGTTTTAACATAGGTGTATTATTTGGAATACCTACTAAAAAAGGATGAAACCACTTGGATGATTTTGGTTTTGTCTTCATCTTTACTCTAGTTCATTTAGATATAATCCATGAATTGTCACTCCTCATTAAATTGCAAAACCATATTTCTTCATCTTCATGGTAATCTTGGGGGAAAATAGGTTAGTGAGCTCATAGTTTTGATCTGACCCTAAATACCCCTATATAAATGAGTGTTTCCTACATATCCAATACTCTAAATAGGGCCTAAGACTAATGTAATTCTCCCCTATGTGTTAGATTATGTGTGATTTATATAATATGTGGAAATAAAGTACAATAATGACCGAGCTTGTAAATTGGAAAATATAGCTCTTGGGATGCTCCTTCAATACTTTATACCTATATATGTGTATTACCTATGATGAATATGGAAATATGAATAAATAGGAAATATTTTCTCAATTGAATGTTCTTTGAGTGCTCTTTGGTATGAGGGCTACATGAGGAATGAATAAAGGTTGATCTTGTATTTATATCAAATCCCTTTGGATAAATAAATCACATTAAAGCACTTAGGCTGCCCATTATGATACATTTCATTTGTAAATTACATGATTTTTAGGGAATTGGACATTTGTATCAGACTAAGACACCTATATTAATACATGTGTTTATCCTGGATGTAAGTGTTTAGCAAGCATGAAAACATGTAGAAGCTCAGACTTGTAGAGATGGAAGATAAGTATATTTTAAGCATTTTAGGAAAGATATAAGGCCTAGTCCATCAACATAAGACCTATGAAACTAAAATATATGCCAAGGGGCACATATATAGAATATGCAAGACTCTCAAAAGTGAGAAAGGCCTAGAAATGAGTGGAATAACCAAGATCTAAATTTTCCAAGTGTAAAATACTAAAGTGCTATATAATCCATAAATATCATCTACAAATATTTACATGGGGATATACGATCAAAAACCAAAACTCCAACCCTCCATTATGAAAGAAAATATTATAGCCAAAAAATAAGCCCCATTACAGAATAATAAATTCCTATAAATGAACATATTAAATCTCAGCTATAGGAAAAATTAGTGTTGAATATGAGAAAGTAAAATAAGCTTCTGAAACTTATTTAAATATTAGTAAAACCTATGAAAATACCCACTTATCTTCCGCAATACCCACCATCCATAGATTTGGTTGGCTTGAATAAAGACTATAGGTAGTTTTCTACAACCAAAACCAAAACCATTAAATATAATTGCATATTACAAAAAAAATTAATCCAAAATGAACATAAACATAGTAGCTACAAATGTGTATATGTATAAGAAATCTACCATCTAATTCCCAAATCAGAAAATAAAAAAGAGAATGAATGATATAATTGTATGTTCAAAAAAGGGGCATAATGGGAAAGAATTTACTACATAAAGACTTAAAATATTTCAAATTTTTGTTGTTCTATTAATCCCCCAACAACTCCTATTTTCTCTCTCTATCCTATTTATGTGTTGACTATTGTCTAATGTAAGTGCATGTGATTTATTGAGTGGCATATAGCCTATTAGTTATATCCTTAACCCCTTAATGACCCTTCAAAATCTAAATTTTTGATGTCCATAAAAATAATAATCAAGTAACCTAATTAATTATATTTTGTGGTTGTTCACCATCATAGAATATGGTTTGAGTTTTTATAATGATGTTGTGCATTTACTAAGGTACCTAGTATTGATGTTATTGACAACTAGACATGTGGATGGGAAAGGCAAGTCAAGAAGCCTATGACTACATTATACCAATCAATGCACCATTTATTTAGTGATAATTTCAACAAAATGAGAAAGTTAGATGGGAGGGATGTATTTTTTTATTTTGGTAATATGGGTTTTGTAAAACAAATTAACGTAAATTGAGAATTGTACATCATTTGTAATTTATGACCTCTATCATGTTTTATTTTTATTTAATAAGTATTAATAAAAAATAATTTAATATTTTTGATGAAGGTGATGGTATAAAATGGGGTTGTATGTTTTTATTCCCCTCCATGCTTAAAAAATGATGAACTAGAACATCAAAAATATCCTTGGTCTAATTCGATAACTCTTAGAGCCTTTCATGAATTTCTTTTCTCTTTATTAATTTTGAGAAGCAAATTATGTTGTTGATTTTATTTCCAACCAAGTTTTGACTAGTAATTGAGTTGGTGATGGATAATTAGGTTAATGGTTAGTTTGGTTTAAAGGAGGTGTTATGGCACAATGCACTATGGACTATAGTGTCAACTTTTCTTCCCAGCTATTTTACCATGATTGGATGTGTAATCATTATGTGGTTTGGGTTATCAAGTGTCTATTTATAATCCCTAATTGATGCATGGGATTCACCTTATCGCACACTAAGGTATGATTTTCCATTATGCTTAGGATTTCCAAGTATGGGTAATTAAACTATTGGTTTGTGTGTCATACTAACTCATGTGAAATATATGCATTGCCTTCATCCACTTATGAAAATTATATATATATATATATATATATATATATATATATATATATATAATTTTCATAAGTGGATGAAGGCAATGCATATATTTCACATGAGTTACTAACTCATGTGAAATATATGCATTGCCTTCATCCACTTATGAAAATTATATATATATATATATATATATATATATATATATATATATATATATATATATATATATATATATATATATATATATATAATTTTCATAAGTGGATGAAGGCAATGCATATATTTCACATGAGTTACTAACTCATGTGAAATATATGCATTGCCTTCATCCACTTATGAAAATTATATATATATATATATATATATATATATATATATATATATATATATATATATATATATATATATATAAACTCTTAATCTTACATTCAAAGGATCTAAAAATATCATTGCATTATAATATTTTCAATTTGAAGGAAAGAAAAAAAATTATACACATTTACTGAAGTTTTTATAAATTGTCATCAAAAGTAGGACACACAAATCATATTGAATAAATAAATGTCAAAAAAATTAAATTTTAATAGGTTGGGTTGACATCAAATTTAGGATTTAGTATCTATAGAATAGAATATAATCAATTTATTTAGGAGACAGTATTAGATGAAATGTAAAATTTTAGGCAAACCATAAAAAATTATAAAGGATTATAATATATATATATATATATATATATATATATATATATATATATTTTTTTTTTTCCTAAAGTTTCCTCATCCTAATATGAATTATATTAACATTTAAAGATAAATTTTTAACATATAATCATCATAAAAAAATCATGATAGGTAAGGTTGACCATCAAATTTAGGACCTTATTCTAAATCATATATTTTGTATCAATGTCTCTAGGGCCTAAATTTTATGGTTGACCATGCCTGTTATGAATTTTTTTTTATGATGGTTATCTATTTAACATTCACATTTAAATTTTAATATAATTCATTATATGAGGAGGAAACCTTTAAAAAATGTATATCTATTATAGTACTTTATATTTTTTTGATGATCCATGTAAAAGTTTACCTTGCATCTAATATGGTCTCTTCAAAAAATTGATTATATTTTACAACTAAAAAAATGTAAATACATCCATATGGCCATAAAATTTAGGCCCTATTTTTAATTAATTGAAATTAAACCTAGATAAAGGATTATTTGTATACATCTTGTCACATTAATAAACTAGTAGTTGCCCCAAAGGTGTAGGTTATGATAAAAAGGGATGTAGTTTTATCTTTTTGTAAAGTCAAGTTTTGTAAAGTGAAATAGTGTAAATCAATAGTTGATGCTGTACTTCAATTGAAACCCATGGCCAAAAATCCCAAATCATCTTTGGTACATGAATCATTTAGGAAAAATAATTTGATAGTTTTAATGGAGGTGATAGTGTAATATGAGGTTGTGTGCTCCTTAATTTAATAATGAGTTGTGTAAGGAGCAAATATTTCATTTCACAAGTATCTTAAGCAATGGAAAAGTGGTGGGGAAGGGTAAATCCATACAAACCATGAAAGTGGTGGATTATTTGAAGTTTAGTTGGGTGGTGATGATGAGGGGAAATGATAAGGTATTTTAGGTGATGGAGTCAAAGATTCCTAGGAAACATCAACATGTAAAGTTTAATGATGTCATATTTGTCAATGTAATTTGTAACTTCCATCTAAATGTTTTAATTTCCAAATACATGATTGAAATCTATGTCACCTTAATGAAAATAAGAGTCATATATCCAAAAATTCCTCTAAAATGTATAAAATGCACCATGAGTATATTTAGATGTGTCTAAAACTAATTAGATGAAAATTTTAACTGATTTGACTATTGAAAACTTAATTAGACCACTCTAAAACCAATTATAAAAAATGAAAATGCTTCTTCAATGAAATACACCTACTATATAATCTAATCAAATGATGTAAGATATGATATGAAAATAGATAAGGATCTATGTATTTCCTAACTTTGTCTATTTGCATTCTCATTAATAGTAATAACAAGCATTGCATTCATAATGGTAGCACTCAATTCTATTTATTTGGTGAATAGAGGAAGGTAAAAGTACCAACAGGACCACAAACATTACCAATTTTGGGTAGTCTATTGGACCTAGGTTTGAAACCCATAGAGTGTCTCCATACTCTCTCCAAATGTTATGGGGGTCTAAAGTATATAAAATTAGGCATCATCCCAATTTTAATAGATTTATTTTTGGAGGTCGTAACTGCCATGCTCAAGAGTTTAAGTCATAGATGGTTTGTTAATAAAATTTAAAACTAGTATAATTGATAAAATAATTATAATATTGGCCTTTTCCACACTTAAATCAAGTATCCAGACCATAACCCTTGACTATACCACCTCTTCATATATGCCATGAGGTTACTATACCTTGATTATACCCTCTAGATTTATTGAATCCACTACCCTAATTATGACTTCCCTCTTGGTTATAGGTATTCATTTTGTATTAAATTTGATAAAAAATCACCTTGATTTCAATTAAACATGCCTCATTGAGGTTGATTATGACATTCTTTATTATAATAATCACCATGATTTTTAACCCTATCAAACCCTAACACATGTTGAGCATTATTCCTATTGTTGTGGATGTTGTCATTTATTTCAAAGGTTCTTGATAAGTTTGACATCATCATTGTTGTCATTGATTGTATTTATTGTCCCAAAGGTGATTATGAAGGTTGGTGTCATGTTACTATCATTTTTGTTATCCTTGATGTCTCAGTGGTACTCTAGTGAGTGTTGTTTTATAACAAGATAAAGTGTTGAAGGTTAGTTGGCATGGTCATGAGGTCATATGTCTTGATGAGGTCATTGGAGAGTGTAGCTATGATAGAGGATATTTCTTAGTGTTTCATTGATTCTAAGAGTGTAAGATATGATTGGTATATGTTCTTAAGTTTGCATGATTGATGTGAACATTATCATTGAAGGTCCTTATTGTAAAATTTGTCAAGTGATTGAGCCTATTAGTGTCTTAGAAGGTATTCCTAGTCTTATACATGAAGAGGCATGTTGGAATGGTGAGATGTATGTTCTTAGTATTGTAAATTTTATAGAAGATTGATATCAAGTGTCTTTAAGGACAAGGTGTCTTGTAAAGCTTAGTAATAACATGAAGATACCTTGTGTGAAGGTATAAGCTTGGTTTCATGGTGAGATAAGATTGTATAATGATGTTTGACATTGTTTTATCATGTGAAATATTTTTTTAACATGTGAGTGAAGTATTGAGATCTTTAAAATAGGTTTTAAATTCAATCCAAGGCCTAATAAGGTGTGAAAAATTAGGTGTAGAAAGAAAGGTGGTGAGAGAAAGGACTAATGAGACATGAGGTCTAGTTTCTAAAGCAAGTATGCATTGGTGAGATTTTTTAGATGTGTGATAGGATTTCTTGGGTGTATTCACAAATTTTTAGGTCAAGGTTTTAAGTCTAAGGCAAGAAAAAGTTCTTTGAGGTCTCTCGAGTGTACAAAATAAAGGATGCTCAACCTGAGAAGGATTTTTTTGTGATATTTAGATTGTCAAAAAAATTAATGGGAACATAATATAATCATAGTATATGGGTAAGGGTCCTATATCAACATTCTATGCATTATTTTTTGTATTAAAGGGCTATGCTTTATGAACAATCATTAACAGTAGAAGTGTGTTTAAATCCTCTTAGAACCCTAATAGTGACTTGATGTTGAATATATGATTCAAAAATGATCAATATGGGTTTTAATTCTTAGGTAAGTGTTTTTATATTTTATTTAACTCTCAAAATTTCCTCCAAGTGGTGGTGGTTAGAGAGGAAAGAGAAAATGTGAAGATACATGCTTATTTCTAAATAAGTTATTATAACTATAAAAAGTTGTATTGGACAAAGTTTAAAAATTAATGAAGGTTAAATATTTGGAATCATATTTTATTTCATTAGTTTTTTATTTATTTTTATAATTCTTAAGTTTTCCAAATTTGTGATCCAAGTTAGCCATTCGCTAACAGGTATAATGAAGAAGAATAGTGCAAAACCCAGACAGTTTGAAAAGTTGGTTTTTGGTATAATTTCATGAAAGAAGGATGAATTGGAGTGTATGATGGTGTTTTATGGTAATTTTATATATTATTAATTATTTTTATAATGTTTTATAGTCAATTAAAGCTGTTGAAATTTTGAATCAAAAATGGCTTGTCTAGTTCTAGTTTGATTGTGTGTAGTGAGGTCAAGAGATTGGTCTGCAAGACTAATATTTGACATTAGACCTTATCATTTTTGTATTTGAGAGTGGTATAAATATTTAAAAATATATTTTTAAAGTGTCATTATTCATTGGAATTTTTCTTTTATGTATTTAAGATCAATTTGTTCATGACTATTTTTTGGAGTGTTTTGGCAATTCCAAGTGGGATATTTGTAGAGAAGTGTTTGAGTCTTTTTGCCTTGATTTTTGAAGTATAAATAACATGGTATGTTTTTAAATTAATTTATTTTATATTAATTTTATTTATTTTCATGATTATCTGACTAAATTGTGTACATGCTTTAGTTTTGTTTAGTAGACTTTCTGTAGGTTCACAAGCGTAATTGTGAATAATGCTACAAGGAGTGTTCATGAAGGGGTTGATGATAAAAAGTGTTATGGAAATTATAAGATGTTTATTTTGATATATTTTATAATTTTATGGAAGTATATTATTCAAAAATGAAGGTAATTTTTTTCAATAAGAACATAAGGTAATATGTTGCTAACAAGGTCTGTTAGGTCTCTATAAGGCCTAAAGAAGGATAAGGTCAAATGAGAGTATGGCTGACTATTTTCAAGATTAATTATTATTTATAATGTATCATAAGATATTTTTTAATGGTTATCCAAGTTATGAATTTTTTGTGACCAACCAAGAGGTGTGTTACTATGAGCCTAGTATAGGAATAGGGCCTTTTAGGCCTAGTTGGCTAGTTAGTGAATAAGGGTGTGAAAGTAAATAAAATAACACATTTTTAAGTATAAGGGGGTCTTGTAGACCATATAAATATTTTATAGAAACTATGATGAAGATTTGAAAAAGTTTTTGTGTATGAAAACCAATGTCATATAACCTAATCAAGTCAAGAAGAGGGTTAGTTAAGAAAATAAGCCTAAAAGGTAGTTTGAGAGGGGTAGAAGAGAGAAGAAATAAAGAATGTGATAATCATATGTTGTATGTTAAAAAAGGTATTATGAAGGTGATAAAAATTTATATGTGGATGGGTTGGTGATGATTCATCTAGGGGGTTGGTGCCTCCTTTTAATTTAGTACTTGTTAAAGCCTAGTTGGGTTGGTGCTTCGCTAGTTGGGGTTGGTGCTCCATGTGGAGTTAATGCTACAATAAATTTTGATATTTTTAATTATAGGACTATAGTCCATTTATAGGTACCAATGGGTTTTTTTCCCTTTGAGGGTTTCCCACATATGTGATGTCTTGTCTTGTGTAATCTTAATCTTATTTCATGTTTGTATGGTTGATTGTTTATGCATTGCTTGATCTATATGTTGATGTGATGGTTCATGTATGCTAAGGATGAATTGAAAGAATTTTTTATTAGATTTATTCACACCCCCCCCATCTTAATATTTGTGTTTATAACTATTGTTATTAGATCAAGGTCCTTTGAAGTAGGCCTAGTATCTTAAAGGTGATCTTAGAATCACATGTATTGCTAGTTATCATGTTCAAAGAGGTTTCTCATCCAAAAAAGCTCATCTCTTTAATGGTATAAGTGATTTATATAGTGAATATGACTATGTTTATCATGAGAGAAATCAATTACTTTTCATGGTGATAGAAACTGATAAAAAATGTTATTCAAAAGGGAAAGGTCTTTTGAAAGAATACACCAAGATTAGAAAATAAGTAGAGACTTTGAAGGCATAATTGGATCAGGTATGATCAAATTGAAGACCTATTAGAAGTTTGAAAAGAGTTTAGATATACTAGAATATATTTTGAATAGTGATAAGTCTTCACAAGATAATGATGGTCATGTTTTGAAATAAGACCAAAATGATATCAAGGAGAATCAGACCTCAAAGTTCAATGATCTATTAAGAAGTGATGGCATAGGTAGAATAAAGATAAATCCTATCAAATAGTCAAGGTATGTAATTTCATTTAATGGTTACTATTTTTCATGTAATCAATTTGGTCATAGAGTAGGAGACTGTATACATCATTATATAAGTAGTTCCTTATGGATAAATAGAATTCAATGTTATGCATATGATCAAAGACATCATATTTTAAGGGAATACAAGATGAGGCATATGAAGAAGACCAGTCAAGACAAGAATGTATGTAGTCATGTCACTAAGAAATGGTTCAATAAGTTAGACCTTGTGAAAAAGGTAAAGGAAGAATAGAATTATAAAGGAGAAGATTATATGCTATCTTAAATTGCATTACATATTCAGAATAAATACATGAAGTTATAAATAGAGGTTGCTTAAGCCACATGATAAAAGATAAGGTATTGTTTTTCATAAGGATTTTCAAAGTAGTAAGGATGAAGAGTTGACTAAGAATAAAAATGATGACAAGGTGGATGACTAAAATTATTCATCTCAAGTCAAGGAAAATGATAGTGAAAATAAGAAGTTTGAAGCTCTTACAGTCAAGGATAAAAAAAATAAGGTATGGAATCCAAAGGCAGTCAAGGTTAGTCATGATCAACTCATAAATAAAGGTGGATTATTTACTACTATAGATCATAAGTTAGATATGAAATAATTTCAAGAGTATTCTTTGTCAACTCAAAAGGATGATTAAGAGGCCAAGTCAAAGTTCAAGTCAAAGAGGCTATTCAAGCCTAAGAGGATCCTAAAGTATATTCAATCTTGTGAGAAAGATATGGGCATCTCCTAAGTTCATGGTGTTCTAGAACCCTATGGAAAGGTGTGACTCCATTAGGTTTTGTGGAGACACTCATTAGTCAATAGAAGGTAGGTTTGAGGGGGAGATAATTAGGTGATTCATTAGCTCCAAGATTAGGTGAGCTATGTCAAGATGACATGTGAAGTTATGATAGGCATGCAGGTAGGTTAAATAATGTTGATAGGGCTATAAGTGTGATGGAATCTTGTTTTTGTAGCTTCAGTAATAATATAAAGATATATTTTATCTAGTCTTGTGTTTGCAACATTTGAGGTTTCATGGTATGGAATGAAATTCTGAGCATAGGACTATGTCTAGAGATATATGGCTATGGATTGTGTTAAGCACGAGATATACTGAGAGGGGGGGTGAATCAATATATCATATATCTTATAAAAATTTCCTTTAACCAAATTTCACTTAATCAAACATTCAAGATATGCAATAAAACTCAAACAATAAACACCACACAAGAAAGAGAGAGACACCAGATATAATGTGGAAACCCAATGTGGGAAAAACCATGGAGAACAATCTCAAGTGTATGAATGAGCACAAACCAAATAATATTCATAAGCTAAGCTTGCAGGAGCACCATACCCCTTTGCCGAGCACCACCCTAGCTACTATTTGTGAGCACCAACCCACAAGAGCACCACACCCCTTTGCCGAGCACCAACCCAACTACTATTCATGAGCACCAACCCACAGGAGCACCAACCCAGCAACAATTCGTGAGCACTAACCCATAGGAGCACCAACCCTTTTGTGTATACCACACACCTATCTCTCAGTGTTGCTATATCAACAAATGATAGTTCAATACAACATCTCTTTCCTCTCTCTCACCTTTGCTCTTCCAAGCTAGATATAACAAATACAAATCATATTCAACTCTCACAATTGCTCTTCTAGGCTAGATAATACAATATCAAATCAACCTCTTTCTTTCATATAACAAATGGCTTCTCAAGCCTTTATTTATAGCTTTCCAAATGACCTCTGGCCTTCCCCCTTTGTGACCCTTCAATCCTCATGGAAAATGGTGCCAATCTTGGATGACCCTTCATATTCAAGCCTTTGAAAAGTCATGTGGTGACCCTTCATGACCAAAAAAATCCTTCCCACTTTTGTCCTTATCTTTGGTGACTTTTCGTATTCCTCAAAGTGTCCCTTCATGAGAAATGGTGCCCTTACTCTTTTGTCTTCACTTGGTGACTCTTGGTATTCCCCAAGATGACTCTTCATGGGAAAATGTGTCCCATCCTTCTTTTGTCTTTACCTCATGGCTCTTGGACTTCTCCATGGGCCCTTCTTTTGTCTCATATGCAACCAAAAATATATTCATTAATATTAAATAAATATTAACTCATATTAACCAAGATATATTTATTAAAAACAAAATTAAATGCAATGGGTCCTTTATCACCAATAATGCTAGACCTTTGACATCAATGACAATATTTTGAACAGATCAGTTTTCAAGACCAATATGGTTATGAAGATAAATTTATAAGTTGTTGATAGAACTAGAAATTTAGTTGGAACCATGGTGATAGTTGTAAGGTTAACATTAGGATTCTAAGGTCAAAAAGTAATATTTTGGTATATGAGAGGTAAGTTTTGGTATTTGTTTGTGATTAGTAGTTGATATTGATCTATGTTGAGTTTTGGTATTGGTATCAAGGTGTTTAAATCAAGTTAAGATTGTTATATGAGTGTTGATGACTCATAAGATGGGTTTTTAATGTGAAGACAAAGGGGGAATCTCAAATTCTTTCGTTGGTGTCAAGAGTGTTGGTTTCGATCATGCTAAGGACAAGGTGAGTTTTCTTAAGTTTCACAATTATTTTGAAGATTGAGGATGAACATAGGGGGAGCATGGTTATGCTCTATGATGCTTATTTGTTGATGATGTTGCATTTATTGGTATATGTTTGGTCTAATTAGGAGCTTGATTTATCTAGGTTTTGATGTTTCTAAGATTGGTTTCCATCAGGGAGAGAGTGTGTTTCCAAAACTTAACAATGATCTTAAAATGGGAGATAGTTCAAAATGAGGAAGAAGTATGATTGAGAGAAGTTTCTATTTGTTGAGTTGTAGTTACAAAATATGTAATTCCAATTGCTACAAGTGTCTCTTTGTCATTAATGTCAAAGGGGGAGAAATAACAAAATGGGGGAGATAAGAATGATTAATTTTTAGTGTGATTTACCATCAATGACAAAGGGGGATATTATTGAGTACCATTCCTAATGTTGAGGTTTGGCATTAATGTTTTCATTGATGTCAAATGTTCTTTAGAAGGTTGATACCATTGCTTTTGTCATTGATTGTCTTTGATGTCCCAAAGGTGCTTATGAATGCTGATGTCATGTGATTATAATTATTATTGTCAATGATGTCTTAGTGGTACTTTAGTGAGTGTTATATTGTAATAAGATAAAGTGTTGAAGGTTAGTTCGCATAGTCATGAGGTCATAGGTATTCATGAGGTCATTAAAGAGTGTAACTATTATATATAATATTGATCAATGTTGTAGTGATTTTTAGAGTGTAAGATATGACTCGTATATGTTCTTATGTCTTCACGAGTGATGTAAAGGTCAGCATGGAAGGTCCTTGTTATCAAAGTTGTCAAGTGCTTGAGCATAGTAGTGTCTTGAAAAAGTATGCCTAGTCTTGTTTATGAATATGCATGATGGCATGATGAGATGGATGTTATTAGGCTTGTAAAGTTTATAGAATATTGATATCAAGTGTCTTTGAGGAAAAGGTGTCTTGTAAAGCTTAGTTATGGCATGAAGAGACCTTATGAGAAGGCATAAGTTTGGTTGCATGGTGAGATAAGGTTGTATAAGAATGTTTGACATTGTTTGATCATATGAGATGTTGTGTGAGAAAGTGAGTGAAGTATTGAGATCTTGAAAAGAGGTTTGAATGTTAGCTCAAGTACTAATGAGGTGTGAAGACTCAGGTGTAGAAAGTAAGGTGATGAGAGCATGGCCTAATGATGTATGATGTTTAGTTTACAAGGCATTTACATAAAGGTGAGATTTTTTATATGTGTGATAGGTTGTCCCAGGTGTACTAATGAAGTTTCATGTCAAATTTTAAATGTTAAGGTAAGAAAAAGTGATTTGAGATCCCTTGAGTGCACAAAATGAAGGATGTTCAACCTGAGAAGGATTTTCTTGTGTTATTTATCTCATCAAAAATTTGCATGAAAACTTAATATGATCATGTTATATTTGGAATGGTCATATATCTAAATTTCATGCATTATTTTTTGGATTGAGGGGCTATGCTTTATGAATAAGCATTAATAGTGGAAGTGTGCTTAAACCTTCTTAGAACCCAAATAATGATATGATTTTGAAGATATGATTCAAAAGTGTTGAGGATGGTCTTTAATGCTCAATTAAGTGTTTGGATCTTATATTTAAATCCCTAGGTACCTCTAGGTGGTGGTGGTTAGATAGAGGAGAGAGAAAATATGAAGATAATGCTTTTTTCTAAAAAGGTTATTATAGTTATAAAATGTTTTATTATAAAGAGTTTGAAAAGTGATGGAATTTGAATATTGAGACTCATTTTTTATGTCCTTGGTGGTTTATGTATTTGTTCTAGTGCTTAATAGTTTGAAATTTGTGATCCAAGTTGGCTAGTCACTAACAAGCCTAATGAAGAAGAATAATGCGAAACCTAGGTAATTTGAGAAGTTAGTTTTTGGTATGATTTCGTGAAATAATGATGAATTAAAGTGCATGGTGTTGTTATTTTGGAATCCTATGTATTATATATTCTTTTTATAAGGTTTGATAGTCACTGAAATTGTTTTGAATGTTTAAGCCAAAATGGCTTGTTTGCTTATGGTTTGACTGTGTGTAGTGAGGTCAAAAGATTGGTCTACAAGACCAATATTTGACATTATACCTTGTGATTTTTGTATTTTAGAGTGGTATAAAGATGTAAAAGTATATTTTTAAAGTGTAATTGGTCATGGGAAGTGTTATTTTAAGTGTTGAAAATCAAGTTGTTCATGACTGGTTTTTGGAGTGTTCTGGCAATTCTAAGTGGGCTATTTGTAAAGAAGTGTTTGAGTCCTTTTGCCCTGAGTTATTAAGTATAAATAACATGGTGATGTTTTTAAGGTCATGTATTTTCTATTCATGTAATTTATTTTCATATTTGTGTGACTAAATTGTGTACATGCTTCAGTTTTGTTCGGCAGACTTTATATAGATTCATAGGCCTAATTGTGAATAGTGCTACAAGAAGTGTTCATGGAAGGGTTGTTAGAGATGTAAAAGGATATTTTTAAAGTGTCATTAGTCATGGGAAGTGTTATTTTATGTGTTTAAAATCAAGTTGTTCATTCCTAGTTTCTAGAGTGTTTTGGCAGTTTTAAGTGGGCTATTTACAAAAAAGTGTTTGAGTCTTTTTGCCCTGAGTTATTAAGTATAAAGAACATGGTGATGTTTTTAAGGCCAAGGAGTTTATATTCATGTGATTTATTTTCATGGATTAGACTTTATATTTGAAATTATACCTTATGATTTTTATATTTTAGAGTGATATAGATATGTAAAAGGATATTTTTAAAGTGTTAGTGGTCATGGGAAGTGTTCTTTTAAGTGTTGAAAATCAAGTTATTCATGACTAGTTTTTGAAGTGTTCTGGTAGTTCTAAGTGGGCTATTTTCAAAGAAGTGTTTGAGTCCTTTTTCCTTGAGTTATTAAGTATAAATAACATGGTGATGTTTTTAAGGTCATGGAGTTTCTATTCATGTGATTTATTTTCATGGTTGTGTGACTAAATTGTGTACATGCTTTAGTTTTGTTTGACAGACTTTATATAGGTTCATATGCCTAATTGTGAATAGTGATAAAAGGAGTGTTCATGGAGGTATTGTTAATAAAAGTTTTATGGACCTAAAAATATGTTTATTTGGGTCTATTTAATCGATTTATGAAATTATATTGTTTGTCAATGAAGGTAAATTGTTGTAAAAAGAACATAAGGTAATGTGTTGGTAAGAAGGCCTATTAGGTCTCCATAAAGCCTAAATAAGGACAAGGGACAATAAAGGTGTGGTTGGATATTTTTAGTATTTATTCTTATTTTTAAAATATCCTAAGATATTTTTAAGGGTGATCCAAAATTTTAAAGGTTTTTGGTTGAATAATAGGTGTGTTAGTATGAGCCTAGTATAAGAATAAGGTCTTTTAGGCCTAATTGTCTAGTTAGTGAATAAGAATGTGCAATCAAATGAAATGGCACATTAGTAAGTAGAAAGAGGTATTGTATACCATATAAATAGTGTATATAAATTGTGATAAATATTTGATATAGGTTATGTGTATGAAAATCAAGGTCATATGACCTAATCAAGTCAAGAAGAGGGATAGTTGAGCTAAGAAGCCTAAAAGATAGTTTGAGAGGGTTATAAGAGAGAAGATCTGAAGAAGGTGATTAGCATATGTCATAAAAGAAACAAGGTGTTCTAAAGGTGATCAAAGGTTTCATGTGGCTAATTTGGTGTTGAGTCATATAGGGGGTTGGTGCCTCCTTACAAGTTGGTTCTTGTTAAAGCCTAGCTGGGTTGGTTCTTAGCTAGTTAGGGTTAGTGCTCCATTGTGATTTAGTGCTTCACTAAATTGTGATATTTTGACTTATAAGACAATAGTCCATTTTTATGGATCAGTGGTTTTTATTTCCCTTGAGATTTTTCCATATATATGATGTTTTGTCTTGTGTAATTTTATTTCATGCTTGTATGGTTGATTGCTTATGCATTGCTTGATCTATATGTTAATGTGATGGTTCATTTATGATAAGGATGAATTGAAGGAATTTTTTTATCAAACTGATTCAACCCCACTCTCTATCATTATGTTTCTAATAATAGATTGATTATTCATAATAAATTCTGATTCTACAACCTAAAATGTCTAACATGAAACATGTAAAGAAAAAAATGTTAGTAGCCCCTCCAACGAAAGCACAATTGATTACTTTTCTTATAAGCAATTAAACATGGAATTATACCAGAATGATTAAGTAACTAGAAACTTGAAACAACAAAGAATTTGAGAGACAATACACAATCTTGTATTAAATACTCTTAGAAGAAAATACAATAAAGAAGATGCCACTTCTTCTTCCACCTCAAAGGCTTGCCACACCTCAAGGACTTCTTCCCTCTCTCTCTTGCTCAACCAAAACCAACTCAACAACCTGAGTTGTTATCCCCTCCTTGAATGCTTCACCTAATCTCCTTGACCTTACACCTTGTAGATCTCCTTGACCTTGCTTCCTTGCTTCAATGCTTTTACTTGCCTTCTTGATTTACAATACATGCCTCATGGGTCTTTAAATAGGATCCCATGCATACAAAAATAGACTCCTAATTACAATAATTAGACATGCAGCTCGAGACTATAATTAGCCCTTAATCATGCAAACACTCGCTTCACTTAACTGACTGTTCATCAACAACAGTTCTAGAACTGCCACAGGCAATCGACATCGGTCCCTGTCTACCTGGAGGTGACTGACGTCGGCTGACCTCCTGTCGATGTTGGCTTCCCTTCAGTTCACACCTGCTGATGTTAGTTGCCTTCTGCACTATACTCTATCGATGCCGGTCTCCTTAAAACTTAGCAACCTCCTACATGTCTGGAACAGTTGAAGCTTTTAGCTCCACAACCTAACAATCTTCCACTTGGAGATAAATAGTTTTAACTGTACCTATACATGTACACCATCTAGTTTGTTCCCTTGGCTCTATATCCCTCTTTAAGATCACTCTTGAAGACCAACCACCATAAAACCTGTGATGCTATACCTGTCATCCAAGTCCCCTGCCACATCTGAACTTTCTGACAACTCCCACTAGAGACAAAATCAACCTGTGATCTTCCATGTCTCTTATGCAAAAAGAATTTTGTTGCTCCCAAATTCTTCATGACATACCTCTGAACTAACTTTACCCTTAGCTCAAAAACTCCCTGTGTGTGTAACCCTGCAACAAGCACACAAAATAGTAACAAGATAATGTAGCTAATATTATCCAACTTGGTAAAGATAAATACAATGGTCAAACCTCCATTGCCCTGCAGCCTAATCAAGACCATATACACTGGCCTTCTGTCTCACGTATCCATCCACCCTCTTCTCTAACTTGGGAATCCATCCCTCATCCAGTGCTTTCTTCTAGCTGACAACTCCACCAACAAATACCTGTTTGGTTCTTCTCCAAGGACTCACACTCCTCATCCATGCCAAGCTCCCACTGTTTTTGGATTCTACCTGCATTGCTTCTTCACATCTTCCTAGTTCTTGACCATCAGTAAGCAATATAAAGAAGGTAAACAATGAATATGAGGTTCACTTACCCTTTCTGACCTCCATATTGGTGTTTGAGACTCCTTGATAACTTTTTGTCTGCCCAACATCCGTTTCAGTGACCAATCTCAGCCATCTCCTAGTCTGCATCTGATCGATGTCAGTTCCCTGCACTGACCCTGACTGCCAATGTCATTTCCCTGGTTGATGCTAGTGTCCCCTTTGCCAAAATTGATTCTTGTCTGACCGATGTCAGTCTTCTCCTACCTGACTCTACCGACCCTGCTGGTCTGCACATGACTGATGTCGGTATCTGCCTGACCAACGTCAGTTCCAAGTGACTGATGTCGGTGTCTATGTATTCCTGTAAGTGATGAATTCTTCACCTGTGAGCTCATCTTGGATCAAACCCCTATCCGTACTGCCCTACTTAGAATTATTCATCCCCTGTGACTGATCTCTGTCCCTCATCTCCTCCATAAACACCAAGGCTTCCCTGTTCTTGTCAAAAGCATCAAATTTCCTTTTCCTGTAATGAAATCAATCTATGCCTTCCGAATTTGAACTCATGCCTTTTGAGTCAAGAATGTCCATTCCCTTCTTATTCATGTGACCAATCCTATCAAGCCACATCTTTGAATCTATAGCTGAAGTAGATAAACCAGAAGTAGAATTAGTAATACAAGTAGATAGATAAAGAGTACCTACTTTCTTATCTCTTGCTAAAACAAGTGCACCCTTGGTAACCTTCCAAGAATCTACTGTGAGGGTTACTGTGCATCCCTCATCACCCAACCTTCCTATAGAAACCAAATTCTATTTCAAAACTGGGACATGCATAACCTCCTTCAACACCCATGTGTTGTCCATCTGCAATTTGAGCTGCACTTTCCCTTTGCCAACTATTTAACAAGTCATACCAACCCCTAAATAAAGCACTCCAAAGTCTCCCTGGACATACTCATGGAACAAATCTCTATTTGGGGATGCATGAAAAGAAGAACCAGAATCTAAAACCCATGATTTTATCTGACTATCCAAAGAAAGTATGAGAGCATCTTGTGCCACAATACCTACATCCTTTGCTTCTTCATTACCTTCATGTTTATTTTCTTTATCCCTCAACCAACACTCTTTCTTTGTGTGTCCTCTCTTTCCACAAAACTAGCAGGTGACACCTCTGGATTTGGATCTCCTTCCCATCTTCGACCTTGATTTCCCTTGCTTGACCTTCTCTCTTTGCCTTCCCCTACTTTCTACACTTAGAACATTCCCTGATGATTCACCTGTGCTTTTCTTGCATATTTATTCATTCAAAATTACACTCACAACATCATCAACTTTTAAGATTTTAGAAGCAGACGCATAATTACTTATTGCCATAACCAAACTATCCCAACTTTTAGGTAAAGAGCATAAAATTAAGAGAGCCTTTACTTCATCATCAAAAACAATATTGACTGAAGCTAACTAGTTTACCAAACCATGAAAATCACTAAGATGAGTATGTACTGATCCACCTTCCTACATTTGCAAAGTAAATAACTACTTCATAAGAAATACCTTATTTGAAGCCGAGGGCTTTTCATATAAATTTGCCAAATATTTTATCAACTCTTCCGTTGTCTTACACTGTGATAAGTTGGAAATCATAGACGATGCAAGGCTTAACCTTATGGATCCCAAAGCCTTTCGATCAAGAACACTCCATTCTTCATCCTTCATATCTGTGGGCTTGCATGCAACCCCACCCAATGGTAAGTACAAATCCTTCTGATATAGATAATCTTCTATCTGCATCTTCTAATGTTGATAATTCTTGCCATTAAACTTCTCCATTTGTAGCTTACTTTATTTTGCCATTGCTGAACTCCCACTCAATCAGAAACCCCTGAGAATGACCTGTAATCAAACAATAACCTACTCCCTACAAACCATAGCTCTGATACCAACTGTTAGTAGCCCCTCTAATGGAAGCACAATTGATTACTTTTCTTATAAGAAATTAAACACGAAATTATACCAAAATGATTAAGTAACTAGAAACTTGAAACAATAAAGAATTTGAGAGACAATACACAATCTTGTATTAAATACTCTTAGAAGAAAATACAATAAAGAAGATGCCACTTCTTCTTCCACCTCAAAGGCTTGCCACACCTCAAGGACTTCTTCCCTCTCTCTCTTGCTCAACCACAACCAACTCAACAACCTAAGTTGTTATCCCCTCCTTGAATGCTTCAGCTGATCTCTTTGACCTTGCTTCCTTGCTTCAATGTTTTTACTTGCCTTATTGATTTACAATACATGCCTCATGGGTCTTTAAATAGGATCCCATGCATACAAAAATAGACTCCTAATTAAAATAATTAGACACACAACTCGAGACTATAATTAGCCCTTAATCATGCAAACACTCGCTTCACTTAACTGACTATTCGTCAACAATAGTTCTGGAACCGCCATATGCGACTGACATCGGTCCCTGTCTGCCTGGAGGTGACCGACGTCGGATGACCTCTTGTCGATGCTGGCTTCCCTTCAGTTCACACCTGCCGATGTCGGTTTCCTTTTGCACTATACTCTACTGATGCCGGTCTCCCTGGAACTCAACAACCTCCTCCATGTCTGCAACAGTTGAAGCTTTTAGCTCCACAACCTAACAAAAATAATTGAAAAGTTTTTATTATATATATATATGACTATAACTAATTATTAAAAATAAATAATGCATGTTTCTTATTATTTTAGGGTGAATCAAACCCACACATTCATAATAATTATGGTGAAACCATGTCCCAAAATTTAGAAGTACAAATATAAGAAGTTGTATAAGATTTGGGATAATTTACTAATGTATATTTTCACATGATTAGCCATTTGCAAGATGAGAAAAATCCACTTATATCTAAATGGATATAAATAGATATTAAACTTACCCATATTTCCAACTCCTAATGGTTTTGTTTTCTCTTCTTAGTGTAATATATCCATTCCTTTCTTTCTCCTCCTGCATACATAAAAATTTATCTAAAATTTGGATTCAAGTCATTTATAAATAAACAAATCTTAATAATAATAAATTTGTCCTTTGTATTGTTTGCTACCTAAAGTAATTATTTTAGTTGTGTCACAACATTTATTTGGTATGAAAACATTAAATTATGAAGATAAATGAAAAAATATTTTTAAATAGAAAATGAGATGATTTCAAGTAATAACACCATACCCTATCATAGTATAATTTTAAAGAAGATATTTTACCCATTAGATGAGAGGAGCCAATAGATGGAAGTGTTTTAGTAATTGTTATGCATATTTTTTTCAAAAAATTATTTAGTAGTAGTTTGAATAAAATAGATAATTTTAAATATCAAAGTTTAAATAGTAAATCTACACATAAATAATAACCTTGGACATGTTCTATTTATGTAGGTCCTGTAGATTATTGGAACAATACATAAATAGTAATCTATAGTGAAAACACACATCCAAGTAGATTGATAAATCATGGGCATGGGATAATTTGTCTATTAAATTGTATGGATATGTTCTATGTGATGGAATTTCACCTATAAATCTTAGAGGTAGAAATGCCAGTTAGAGGACAAGAACTTGTCTCTTCACTATATTTTTTTCGCATTTTAGGACCTTTCACTACAACTTGTGCCACAAATTTCATCTCCAAAGTTACATAAACATGATCTAAGGTTAAATTAAATGGATTTAGTACAAACATGAAGGTTCTTATATTTCATCTAAAGGACTTACTATTTCCATTTTATGCATGTTTGAAGTTAGGTTAAAAAACTACATTTTTTCTTGTAATGGGAAGTCTATTCTTGAGGCCATAATGGGTGGTGGATATCTCAACCAAGCATGGTTAGAGTTAAATAACCTGGTACTAAATGTTATCCATAATATTAGATATGTTTTCAATGCTAGTTTTGATCTAAGAAGCACCAGATGTAGAGTTATATAACTACAACTTCATCTTTGACAACATTTATTGTTAGAGTTTTAACACTCCTAAACAATACTAAAAACACACTTTTGGGTGGATTTAGACATCATGGTTATGGAATAACATGTTATTTTCATATATATATAAACATTAAAATTTATTTATTTTCACTTGGAGTTTCCATAGGTATAAATTCCATTTAGAAAATAAGAACTTGTCTCTTTACTAAAAAGTTTCAATTGAAGACCCATTACTATAGCTTGTGCCACATATTTGTCTCCAAGATTACATTGACATGATCTAAGGTGAAATTATAGTAATTTTACATGCATATGAGGTTTCTTCCATTTCATCCAAATGACTTATAGTTTCTATGTTATACATGTCTGAATTTTGGCAAAAATACTACATTTTTCTTGTATTGAGAAGGGCATTCTTGAGGTCTGAATGGGTGGTGGGTCTATCAACTAGGCATGATCAGAAGATAATAAAATGGTATTTAAATTTATCCACAACCATATTTTTTTATAAATTTGAGTTTTAATACATGAAGCATTGGAGGTGAAGTTATATAATTTTAGTTTCAACTTTGACAAAATTTGTTGTTAGTGTTTCCACACTCCCAAACACTAGTGAAAACACACTTCTCAGTGGATTTGGACATCTTAGTCATGGGATAACATGTGATTTTATTTTACATACGTGATTGAGGTGATTTAATTTCACTTGTATGCAGCAGAGGTATAAATGCCATTTGGAGGATAAGAACTTATCTCTTCACTATAAAAATGTTGTATTTATAGACTTGTTACTGTAACTTGTGCCAAAGATTCATATACAAGGTACCATATACATGATCTAAGATGAAATTGGAGGAAGTTTAAATTCATGGGAATGATCTTATGATTCATACAAATGACTTATAGTTTTAATTTTATGCACCTAAAGTTAGGCTAAAAATTGTATTTTTCTTGTATTGGGAAAGGCATTCTTGAGGCCAAAATAGGTGGTGGGTCTCTTAACCAGGCTTGGTTGGAGGTAAATAACATAGTCCTATAAATTATATACCACCATTTACATGTTATTAATACTAGTTTTGAGACATTAAAAACTATAGGAAGAGTTCTCCAACTGCAACTTCAACTTTGATAGTATTTATTGTTAGTGTTTCCACACTCCTAAACAGTAGTGAAAATAAGATTCTAAGTGTATTTGGATGTTAATTTAAAGTAATAATGTGTAAATTTCATATATATACTTGATTTAAGTGATATATTTTCACTTGTAATTCTTTTAGGTATAAATTCTAGGTGGAGGACAAGAACTTGTCTCTTCACTACAAAAAAAGTTGCATTTTAGGACCTGTTACTGTAATTTGTGCCACATATTCATATCCAAGGTTACATTAAAATGATTTATTTTAAAATTATATGTATTTTAAATACACATTAATGTTTTTTTTTCTTTTTTTTAATCTAAGAAACTTAAAAATGCCATTTTACACATGCCTGAAGTTCAGCTAAAAAACTACAATTTTTTGTATTGGGAAGTGCTTTCTTGAGCCAAAAATGGGTGGTGGGTATCTTGAATGATCATGGTTTAAGGAAAATAACCTAGTAATAGATGTTATATTAAACCTTGAATGTGTTTAAAATATCATTTTTGAGCCATGAAACACCAAAGGTGAAGTCATATAATTGCAATTTTAACTTTGACAACATTTGTTGTTAGTGTTTCCATGCTCATAGTGAAAACATGATTTCAGGTGGATTTAGACATTATGGTTATGGGATCACAAGTAATTTACTTTTATAAATATGCTTAAAGTAATTTAATTTCACATATAGGTCCCATATGTATAAATGCTTTTTGGAGGATAAGAACTTGTTTCTTCACTATAAAAACATTGCATTTATGAACTTATTACTATAACTTATGCCATGGATTCATATCTAGGGTTACATAAAATATACAAAGGTTGAAATTATAGGTATTTGAAACACACATGATGTTTAGTTTTTTCATATAAATTACTTACAACTTTCATTTTATGCATGCCTGAACTTAGGCTTAAAAATTACATTTTTTTGTATTAGGTAGGGTGTTCTTGAGGATGGAATGTGTGTTGGGTTTATTGAGTGGGCATGATCATAAGTTAATAAAATATTATTGTAAATTATATTTCACCCTATATGTGTTTTAAATTATAGTTTCAAGCCATGACACATAAGAGGTGGAGTTCTCCAACTATAACTTCAACTTTGAAAACATATCTTGTTAGTGTTTCCATGCTCCTAAAAAGTAGTGAAAACATGCCTCAAACTATATTTTTAGATTAATTTCATGGAATCACATGTTAATTACATATCTAAACATGTTTTAAGTGATTTATTTTAACCTAGAGGTCCCACAGGTAGAAATGATAGTTGGAGGTTAAGAACTTGTCTCTTCACTAGAAAAACATTGCATTTTAGGACTCATTATTGTAACTTGTGCCACATATTCATCTCCAATATTAAATTGAAATTATAAAGGATGAAATTATAGGTATTTAAAATTAAATTAAGGGTTCTTATGGTTCATATAAATGACATATAATTTTCATTTTATGCATGCCTCAAGTTTGGCTAAAAAATTGCATTTTTATTATGTTGGGAAGGGCATTCTTGAGGCTAGAATTGGTGGTGGGTATCTCAAAAAATAATGATCAAATTAAAATAACCTATTCCTAGATTTTATCCACCACATTTTATGTTTTTTAAATGATAGTTTTGAGCCATGAAGTAGTGAAGGTGCAGTTATTTAACTTTAGCTTCAACTTTGACAATATCTATTATCAATGTTTATGTGCTCATAAATAGTGGAGTGAATATATGATAAAAAGAAAATAAATGGACAAGATGAGTGAAGTGGAGAGGGATAAAAAATAGTTTAAACAAAATATATATAACCACAATAATATTTCAAGGCCTCAAGAGCAATGAGAATTATAATCTTGAACTAATTTAAAGGGCCAAAGAAGAGTCCGCAAACAAGAATGCAAAACATCTCTAAAGAGAGAACATACCAAAGGAGGAGGTAGGACATAACCACTTCATGAAATATTAAAAATTAAAATGTATAAGGGAATTTTAAGAAGGTATACAATAAATGAGTATACCATTGTTTGTTTCAATTGTACTTATAATAGAAATGTGGTATGTTTATAAATTCAATGAATATAAAATGTGAATATAAAGTCCCAAATGATATTAAACTGTTTTAACAAGGGTATCCACATTAAAAGAGTGATAAATGGTGTATCCAAATAATGAGAGGCACTTCACATTAATATATGACTCTATCTTTAAAAGTATACCCTTTTCTCCCATATGGTTTTAATTTCAACACATAATAAAAGATTTTAAGTTAATATTAATAAATCACATGAAGTAAATATTAAAAATGAACATATAAAATTATGGCCATACAACCATAAAATTTATTTTTGAAGTAATAAAGTGATCCAAATTTTACTCGAAAAGATGATCACCATAAAATGTGAACACACACACACACACACACACACACACACACACACACACAATAGAATTATAGGCATACAAATTAAGAACATAATATAATGTTAGATTAATGACATATAGGTATACAATTTAAATAAAAAACAAATTTTCATATATATGTAAAAAAATTACTTCATCTAACAACATAATAGAATTTTGGGTGATTGTCTTATACGTATACAATACCAAAAATAAGTACATTTACATAAAGGCATACAAACAAGTGCATCATCTAAGACATCCTAACCATCAAATATTATCCCTCTCTTTGCATTACTTGAAGAAGACTCTCCCTAGGATGTCTTGCTCATAGATGGAGATCCCTTAAATACCTTAGATTCCTTAAAGGTCCATCTATGGGTCCTTATATGCTCATATATTTCCTGTAGACTAACCTATTCTAATACAAATATTATTAGAAAATTTACATACCATAAAAAACCAAGTTCATAATTTAATTTTCAACTAGAATACAAAAATAATTTAAACATGCACTTATTAAAATATTTTGGTCAAGATCAATATGTTTGACACTCAACAAGGTTAGTGATAGGTCCAAGTACATTAATAGGCATGTGAAATGGCGATAAAACATGAGAAGGTTTCCTAATAATCATCTGAATGGGACTATCATATGACATCAAACAACCCTACATACACAAACATTCACACAAGTTATATTTTCTCAATTATCTATTAAAATTATTAAAATAAGTCTATATTTATTATTCAAATTACAATTGACATGTATCTTGGTTAAATATTATGCATATGACATTGTACAAAAATGTTTATGTATGTCTTAGCTTGTATATATGAAGGATTCTCCACTATGGTCATCAACTAAAAAAGAAACCTCGATTAGTTTTATAGAAAATATTAAATATATATATAAAATTTACTTCCTTTATTAAATTCATAATCAGTTAAAATAAATTTCATAAACCTTTTCTCTCTACACATGAATTGTACACTTGTGTGTTTCTAAACCTAACTATCTCAATCTAGGACCTCATTGGCATGGAAGTATCCACATAAAGTTAATAAAAATATGAAAAAATAGAAGCATAAAATCAAGGGGGTAAAATGGTCAAAGGGACCTAGGAATAAAACATACCAAGAGCATACTATTTAATAGTAGTGTACATGAATTTTGAGATACTTGATAGATAAATTTAACTTAAGTTATTGCATAAAATTCATGATTCACATAAGGGAACTAACCTAAGGATTTTGAAGATAAGTAGTTTTATTATAGATATCAATGAAAATATTGAGTACTTGAGAAACATTATGAAGACGAGATGATTATCAAGAAAATTTTGAAACATTAAAATAAGTTTGATAAGGTGAAGGAACACCAATAATATAAAATTAAAATAAATAAGAGGAATAATATATTTATAAAAATAGGAGAAAGGCATAATTATACATTGAAGGAGAGTCTCAAGAAGATTGATCATTATTAAAAGCATTCAATGATCAATTATTTACCATATAAGGTATATATTCAATTAGGCATTCTTAGGTTATTGCCTTTATCTCTATATATTTCAACACATCTCACACATAATTTGCATTCACATCACTATCATTCAAATTTTAATTTAAACATGTATGATTGTTAGTAAAGAGAACATATATATATATATATATATATATATATATATATATATATATATGTATGTATGTATGTATGTATGTATATATGTATGTATGTATGTATGTATATATATATATGTATGTATATATATATATATATATATATATATATATGTATATATATATATATATATATATATATATATGTATGTATGTATATATATATGTATGTATGTATATATATATGTATGTATGTATATATATATATATATATATATATATATATATATATATATATATATATATATATATATATATATATAAACATGCAAACATCATATAATATTAACTCAAAATTACCTCTGTATGTGTGAATATTGGCCTTAAAACATCAAAAAATGTAGTAGATGGCCCACAAACTAGTTGGCCCAAAAATGTAGTAGTGGACCATGAAGATGATGGCATCATGTCTTCCTAAAACATAAAAAAATACGTATGTATGTTATTCAATTTATGTGTAAATTAATTATTAGATTTTAAATATATATAATTTAATTTTAATATGTAAAATATAAAAGATACATTCATATGTGTAATGAGTGATGTGTGCGTACCAAATGTATGTTTTAAAAACTAGTCACTCAAAATTATATAATATACACCATCAAATGCACCAACATCATCATCCGAAGGTCCAATGTATATAGAACCATAGAATTTGTAATGGTGAGGCCAGGTATGCACACAAGTTAGAGTATATCTAGAATAAGTCTTAGAAATCCTAATCATGTACTAAATGAGTGTGTCAGTAAGTGCACTAATTATATGTAAAATGTCAATATCCATGACCTAATTCACCATAGAGGGTATCTCAATATGAAGTGGATTTTGTATAAGGACCCTTGTAGGTTGATTATGTGCACATCATGTACATGGTCTATCCTACACATATCCTTTCACTTATCCCTAAAACTCTAAATAGTCAAAATAATTGGGAATATCATTGAGGATGAAATCATAATAGGGTTTCCTCAAAAAATAAAGTGGGATATCATGGTTATTACATGGTGGGTAATCAAACACCATCCACCATCAATCCCAAAAATTATTTTTAATCAAATTATGTTGGCATTGGTGGAGCAATAAGCATTTTTTGAGAGTGAAAAGGGTGAATTGGTTATTGGTTAATGAATAAGACACATATTAGGTTTTTTGATATTTTTTATCCTTCACATCACATGCTAAAAAAATTTCAGCATAGAAAGCCCTATATTCATCCCTATATCATGCCTATCTATAAATTTGACTCATTATCAAGTCAACTTAAACTAACATTAACTCTAGGGTATTGTTCAAATAGGTGTAGTGGGTATTGGTTGAAGTGGAGTCCCTCATTATCCTAATTATTTGTTCAATTTCTATTTTGTTTTCCATTATATGTGCAGCTAAATCCTCCGAACTCCCTGGGGAATCTTGTGTAACTATAGTAGGGATAAGAGGGTTAGGAAGGTTAAGTAGAGGGTTGTAATAAGGATTATCATTTTTTTCTCTTATAGTTGAATGGAATATAAGAAAATAGGTCTTAACAATACAACAAGATTAAAAAAATACTAAAATCTAGTGTTAATAGGTTTTATTTTTTATTAATTACCTACCCCCTCTAACATGACATTGTCAATTCATCTAGGTAATTGGTGATATAAATGTTTGTTATTATCCTCTAAGCACAACACAATCACATTTTGGCATAGAGAAGGTATATAAAATTGCATAAAAGGTGAGAATGACGATGCAACATGAGTTTGCAATTTTTATTTTTTTATTTTTTATTTTAAATGACAATAATGTGTATACCTTATGTAAATCATACATAACTCTTATGTGTTATGTATGATTTAGATAACATGTATGCATTATAGTTCAATTTTTTTGAGCCTAAAATGACATAACATGTACGTGTTATGGTAAACATCCATGGAATTATCCAGCAAATCCATGAACATACCCTTATATGACCTTTTAAAATATCAAGAAACATGAGAAATATTTTTAAAATCTATATTTTTTTAAAAAATATTAAACAATTATATATGCTTTTAAATAGTTTGTTAAGAATTGTGTCAATGCATTGAAATAATTTACTAAAATTGAGATTAAACTAGATAAAATCCAAGCAACTTGGATGATTATAAGTTGGGAAAGTTTTACCACCAAAGGAATATTTAATTATCTATAAAAACATTCCCCACTATTCAATGAAATTGATAAGAAATTACTAAAAATTGTCTTACCAATCTTTCCAATGCTAAACATGAATCTATGTGGTGCCCATGCATTCTATGATATGCAAAAAAATATATGGATCTCCTCATTGGGTTTAGAAGGGTAGGTGGTTAAAATTAGCTTTAATAATTTCCATTAGTACCTTAGTTAAAATCTTATTCAACCTTTGAATTATTTTTGAATCATGATTTATATATGTACATTATTTTGATTTCATGTTTTGATATGCAACATTATTTGCCAAAAATTGATTAGGTGAAGATGCATATACATGTTTTATAATAGTGTTCCCTAGAAGCCTTTGTCTCATAAATTTATTTTCCAATGCAATATTTTCATGTAATAGTTTATTATGATTTTTTAAACCTAAAATTATCTTGCATATATTGATAATTTGATCATGTAGAGTCTCACAAGTGCAAACCCTAGTTTTTTCTAATTGAAAATGTAAGCACACACCCTTTAGGTAAGAGGTGTGAATAGGTTGATTATGTGGATTAGTGACATTATTAGAGGTTTATTCATCTCATGGATGGGTGATAGCATGGACCTGATTAGAGGGAAAGTATCTATCACCCTCATGGAGATGAGGATAAGATTGAGATTCTTTCTTGTGCATAAGATATGACATTAAAACTTGAAACATAGTTGTTAGCTTATGTGATAAATACTCTATGTATATATAAGTTTGTTTGGTAATAGAATTCCACATAGGATAAATATAACATGATATGAAACATGACATATATTGAATTGATATAAAACATCATGTATACATATGTTTATGTCTTTTCTGAATTCATTATAAATTAAAGGGAACAAACATGCAAATGAGAATATTATAATTTTCAACAAAAAGTGATTAATTTATTTTATCATTATGATCATGATTGTATGAAATAGAAATAAGAAGATATATGGATCTAAAAGCTGAGTTCTAGAAATGAAAACCCTAGGGTTAAGGTTTTAAATTAGGGTTGCTTTACAAAAATCTAAATTACATTAAATAAAGGAAACCCTAATGTGGGATTGATTAAATGAGATAGGTGATGCCAAAAAATATAAAAATAGAAGTTTGTAACCCTAATTTAGTGCACTAAAATTAGGAAAAGGTGAACAATATGTAAAACTAGGGTTTTAATAAATATTCAGAGTAAGTCAAGTTCACCAAAAAATTTAACCTTTTAGAGTTTAACTAGTGTAAATCCTAAGTTTTATTATATGGCTTAGTAGTCTAAGTCAATGAAATAATATGAAATAAATAACCACTAATTTTTTTCAAATTTTTACTTGTTTTTAATTTCTAAAAAATAATAATAAATTTGTAAATAAATACTTATCTATAAAACAACTAATGCAAAAGATCTAAGTTTTGAAAATTGGGATATGGATAGGTTTAAATGTCATCAACATGATCTCTCTGTTAGATCATTTCCTAAAAAGTATCATCATGTGGATTTAGTGACCTAAAAATGGTTCTAGTGTCCTTTGTTCTAATCTTTTCCTAAATTTTGGGTGCACCAACAAATGTGTCTCTAGGTTCTATTCCTACATGCGTGAAACATAAAACTATGTGTTATGCCTATAATAACTAATTTATAATGTTAACCTTAATCCTCCTTGAAAGTAAGTCATGAACTGAAAATGTTTGTTTGTAAGTAAGATAGACTAGACATCGTCAACACCCCATTGTGAAGAGAGTTTCCTACATACCAATAATTTTATGAGGGATTAATACATATGTAGTTATCCCCACCTAAGTATTGGTGCAAGTGTAAGTGATGCTAGAATGATAATGGAATTGAATGCCTTGAGTGTGCTTGGGATTGGAAATCTTTAAAATCTAGGCTTAGGGAAGTTGTATATGGTAGTATGTAGAAGTAGGGAAGAATAAGGATTAATAACCTTGATTTTGCTCAACTTATTTTGTGTTTGAATAGGTATTATGAATCTATTTTACATCTAGTGGATAAATGTCTAAAGTTATGTATGTATAGTCTTTTATAACTTTTTAAGGTAATAAAATGTACTTAGGCAAACCTTATGAGGGTTTAAATTTTGAAAATATATATTTTTGGGAGAGTTAGTGCAAGGGACATTAATGCCATGTTGGGGACATTAGCTCCATGTGGCTCTAATGTCTTTAATGAGGTGTTAATGTCTAGATGGTAGTATTCTATGTATGAAGTGCCAAGATCTAGGAATGAAGGTTTGAGACTATGTTTTAGCTAACTAGGGATGCCTATGGTCCACGCAAAGGTTGAAAAAGTGTGATAAAAGGCTCTAGGATAGGTCTAGGTCTAAGATATGAATAGGTTATCCCAAGTAGCACTCTTAGCACTCAAATACCACATTTAGGTGATTATAATAATAAATTTAAAATATTTTGAATAAAAATAAAGTTAGTATTATAAAATTGACATATAAATACATGTGAATAAAAAATCAAAGAATAATAAATTTGCTACTTGATAAAAATTTCAAATATTCAATGGCCACTTTATTGGGATTAATTTTTATAAAATACATTCATTGAAATATAAAATTATGATTTTTAATGTTAAAAACATAAATATATGATGATACCAGAGAAATATTTGAATATTCTATCAATTTATATAAAATTCTAATTTGTATTAGCATAGTAAATTTCAGAGAAAAAGTAAACATGCACCAAACATGAGTCATTGTTGAAATAAAGAATTATATTTAACCTAAATCATTATTGAGATAAAGAATTATCAAATTAGGCTTAATAAATATTTTTAAATACATATTTATGAATATTTAAAGAGAATGCAAAATAAATTACTTTCATCTAGTTAAAATAACCCCTCATACGATTATATATATTTATCATCTAATTTTAGCTATGCATCTATTTCATCAAATTTATTTACCATTAATTTCACACCATTGTGAGTAGCCATGATTGAAAATAAAAACTATGATCTTTTTTCCACATTTGTTTTGTCAAATTTTTTAGTCAAGTTTCATACTTTAATCCTCTTCTTGAAAAAAGTAATTTTTTTATGAAATACTTCTCATTTAAAATTCTACAAAATATATTTTCAAATAAAAAATAAATCATCTTAATTAGATATGAATAAAGTTTTTGGGCTATTCAAATTAAATTAAATTAATTATTTATTTGATGATTTTCAAAAACATTAAGTTTTAATTGTATCTAGAGATATTTTACAATAATTTTTACATTTTACAATAGCATCCAAAGTGGTGCTAGGATGTAATATAATAAATGTGTTTGTTGTAATAATAAATGTGTTTACCCAACATTTTTAGGAGTAAGAATAGTTTGTGAGTAACTATTTTCTATCAAACTTAATGTAAGTAGCACTATGGAGGACAACTGTGAAGGTTATATAGGTGATGGGGATGGTGATGGGTTAGGGATGGGGAGTAGAGATGATAAGAGTAGTGACAATAAGGATAATGATGGGAAGGGAAGTCATAGTAGGGGTAGTAGCAGCATGTTTAGAGGTGATAAGAATAATAAGTGTAAGAGCAATGCAAATGGGAAGGATTTAATCCCACTAAGATATAAAAGATTAGTCAAATCATCCTATAAGAAGTGTGGCTAGAAAAATGGTGCTAAGAAATATCAGACTAAAATGAAATCTTAAGGGTTGAGGCCAAAAACTGAAGTGGTGACCTTTAAAAAGACATCTCCCTGATCTAAGGTCTATGTAGATTGTCCAAATGTTTCAAATCCATTTCTCCTATGGGGATTTTTGAAAATCCTCCATCATTCAATATATCTCTAATATCAATCCCTAGCTAGTGTTGATAGACCAACTACTAGCTTTTGAACCCCCAGTGGTAGGGAAAGATGATATGATAGGTGTTAAAGGAAGTGTGGAGTAAAGAGCTCATAAGAACTTGATGGGGGATCTAAAAATATTTGGGGATGTTCTTATGGTATTATAAAATAACCTTCCTATTATTGAAATATCATATGAATATTTAATTTCCATTACAATGGAAACTAGAGGTAAAACCCACATTGGTAGATGTATTGGAAAAAGACCTTCAGGGGAGGAACTTTCAAGATGGGTTAAATTTTCTTGGATTTTTATGGAAAAAATATCCATTACAATTATCCCTAAAGATTTTTTCATGTTTGTATTTAATTATAAATAAGAAAAGGAATTTAAAAGGAATAATGGCCCTTGGTTTGTAGGGAAAAAGGGTTTTTTTTGTGCCCTTGGTCTCTTTTTTTTATTCTACTACTATGGTTATTTTGAATGCTTCGATCTAGGTTAGAATTTATAATATTCCTTTAGATTTGCATGATTATATATTTATGAAATGATTGGTTAATAAAATTGGTGTGTTTGTTAAATATGATCAAAGTTTGAAAGAACATCAACAATTTGTGAGACTTTGTGTTTTGGTTGATTTCTCTAAACCGCTTCACCATTCCATTAAGATCTCATCCTCTTATGGAATATGGGCATAGTTTATTAATTTTTAAGGGTTTATTTTTAGGTATTTTAAATGTAATTAGGTTGGTAAAAAAATTATATTTTATCCTCAATCTTTTTCTAAAGGGGTTGATTTAGCCTTTTTAAATAAATGGGTTCAGAAGATTGGTTGTCCAAACCAGCATCTGCTAAATTTTGCTTGTCTTCCTTTGGCTCATTATTTAATAGATATGGATTCTCCTTTATCTATTTCAAAGGGATAAAATGAATTTTTTCTTAAATGTGAGGATATAAAAGTAGATCAGGTTGCCATGGGTATAGTTTTAAAGTAGCCAATTACTCTCAGGGATACGGGTGATGGAAATAGCCATAATCTTGAGGACCGCTTCTTCAAGTTCAATTTCAAGTTTCTATGGAAGTTGAAGTATGTTTGCATTAAAAATATTCTAAATAGGATGGTTTTAATTCTAATGAAGAAGAATAAGTTCTTGTCTCTAAAGAATTATTATCTATAACTCAGATTCCTTGCCTTCAATCCAAACTTGACTTTGGGAAAAAAAGTAAAAGAGGTAAGAAAACTAATGTAGAAAAGTTACAATTTGATGCTTTGAATTATATCAAAGGGGACATGTAGTAGGATATGGAGGCATTGTTTTCAAGAAGAGGTAGGCACACTCTCGTAGTAAAAGGGCAATTTTGTGCTTTGTAGGAAAGGGGATTGTTAGTTGGTTTGACATTTGTCTCATCCACTTTAATATTAGTTTGTGATTGCCTAATTCTATTTTGCATATATTTTTAGTGGTTCTTCCTTTTAATTGTCCTTAGTCAATTTATTAAACTTTAGTT